>VSDK01017113.1:175628-205102 GCA_009767595.1 Symbiodinium kawagutii | reverse complement strand
GATGACGATGATGATGATGATGATGATGATGATGATGATGATGATGATGATGATGATGATGATGTTTGATAACAGGTTCGTGGCATAAAGAGGAATCGAGCCGCCAATCGACTATAAAGTACTGTACCATACATGATTAAAAGGTGTGGCCGAGCACAGTTTCTTTTGTGATCAATTTGGCCCGCTTCTTCCAACGCGCCCTGTCCAACGATGATTCCAAGCAGTGCAACCAAATCAATGTCACAGAATTCTAGACCAACTTAGAATTTGTTTGGCACCCTGTAGCGGCATAGCATTGCCAAACTCTGACAACTGACAAGAAATGACCCAGAGCTGATTCCAATCTCAAGCTGAACTGCGTGCAGGCTAACCGGGTCCCGGGTTCCCATCCCGGCCTTTGCTTTCAATTTGTCGGATCTCTTGTGAGATACCGTTCTTGAAGACCCGAGTGGCATTGCTCAAAGTTCCCAAAACAATGGTTGTTTGCCTGGCACTCGCCACCCGGACACAAACTCAAGGAAATTAATGAGATTTACTGATTTACATAATGAAATGGCGCAAGGCGGTCTATATTCGGGAGACGCCTAGGTCTTGGTAGCCCACAAAAAAAATACTTGCACAGTGATGCGGCTCGTCTCTGCATTCAATGCGTTTGCCCCACTACACTGTCACTTCTGCAGGGTCGAATGCCAGCACTCTGGGAACTCCACTGCTTCTAAACCTTTGATGTTGAAATCTGTTGAATGAGTCAAGTGCTTCAGCTGTCAACTGGAAGACTTGCTTGCTGCGCCTTTCATCCATGTCAGGTCGCATCATACATTCCTGGCATTGCATCCTTGCTGTGCTGGCAACTGAGGCTTCTGGTTGAATCCCACCTTGGGCATGGGATGGGGATATCACAGTCTGCCCAAGGTTGGTGTACCACCCAAAACTGGAGATGTTGAGAGAGGCCAAATGTGACGGCGGCCATGGGACGCCTGATCAGTTACGCATGCCTAGCGGCTTCGATTCCAGCCTTGATCTTCTGGTCAATTGGTGCCTGGGGAGCTTTGGGTCAGCTGAAGCACCTGGAAAGTCCCTGGAAAGTCCCTGGAAACCTGACAAATCAAAAATCAAATCTACCGGCACATCGCATCCAATGACCATCACCATGTCAAAGCATTTCCATGTCCTGGATCCCAGACCAACAATATCAAGCCTCCACGGTGCACAAAAAGCGAGTTGCCATGGTGACTCCTTGGGCCTCAGCTCAAGGACGCACGGAATCGAAGAAGTTCAGCGGTAAAGCGTGACTTCAGGAGTCCCACGCCGGGTGCATCAGGTGCGCTGGATGTATACGGATGTGCGCCGGGCAGGCCGGGCAGGGTGTTCGCCGGGTACAGGTTTCCAGCGGGTCACCGGGTGCGGCGGCATGACAGCTTTCAAAAACCGGAGAAATATATAGACGAGTCGATGAATAGATGGATACACATGATAGATACACTGGCAAAATCATGCAAAATACGGAAGGGATTGGAGGGATTTGGAGGGTAAGCAAAAACATGGCCAGACTGGAGGCGCTGCAGCTGCGCTCACAGTGCACTCGGTTCACTCCATTGCACTCGGTGCATGCAGTCGCTGATCCCCGCCGCAACGGAAGAAATGTTTCAGTGGCTCAGCTGAGTACACCCATGGCCAATGCCGCTGCAAGCTGCCGCCCGGTTCCTAGCGGCATGTTGCGAAAAGCACTGTGGAAAGCAATGCTAACACCCGGCTTGTCAACTTTTCATAAGCACTTGAATCAGTTTGTAATTAAGCAGTTTATAAGCTTGCATTTACGGACCTTGGAATGAGTTTTGAAGGCTGAAAGCTGAAAAGACTTGATCAGTTCGATTTTCAGGTTCTATAGGAATATGTTCTACATTGTTCTATCATGTTCTATCGCCAACATCATTCACTGACGACTATTCAAGGTGCGCGTGCAGTGCACCCTCCTGATGCGCCAGCAGCAACGACCGGAACCTTCAGAATCGATGTTGCCTGACACGGGGGCATGAGCTCATCCGGGGTTAAGGTAAGATATAATACAAATTATTGGTAAATTCATGAAAATTATGGCATGTCATGGCATGTCATAGTGAAAGTCGGACATGAATGGCTTCCACCAGATGATTGCCATATATCATGGCATATCATGGCTATTAGGCTATCAGCAAGTTTATGATGGTCATGTTGTCATGGCTCATGATCAACGACGCCAATCATCATGATGGTTCTCAATGGTCACCATCAATGGCTGCCCGCATTAAGGTTTACACATCATACTCTGTGTGAACATCCCATAAATGGCCAAACCAGTCTTTGCTGGGATGTTGGATGTTCATGGATGTTCATCAATTTCATCATTTTCATCTGCCCATCTTTGGGCTATGTCGACCCGCTGCCAGGTGTGTGCGTGTGTTGTTTTAGACGATGGCATGGCTGCAGCTGATGGATGCTGAGACCCACACCTTGGCTAAAAGCACCCAAGCTCCCACCTCCAGCAAGGGGCTCATAGGGGCTCCGTCTTTGTGTGACGGCAGCTTGGCAGTGTCAGCTTGGCATCATCAGAGAAGCTGGGGAGAAATGATGATAATTTGAAAACAAGATTGATTATCATTGCTTAGCTCATGATAGCCTATCATTCATATCAGCTGGGCCACTAAGTTCAGCTAGCTTGAATGATGAGAAAATGACAAAATGTGCTGAGCTGATCTTGGTGGTCCATGAAAATGGAGTGCACAGTCACCAATGACAAGCTGCCAGCAAAATGGAGATCCTTGGTACAGGCACCGCATGTCAAGACGTGTTTTTTTTTTGAGGTGTGAAACGTTGATCAGCGGTCAGTGCAACCTTGAAATCAACCATTAAGCTACACTGGACGCTGCGTATTTAGGAAGTCCAAATGGGCATGGGATATCATGGGATATCGGATGTTGCAAGAGGGATTCCGTACGTCTTTCGCTTTCACGGTCGAATCCACAACCTGAGAGAACCTCGTGTGCTGACCTCGTCTCCAGGCTGCCCACCGGCAATTGAACCTGGCAGGATGTGACGAAAGGTGACGAAAGATGACGAAAGATGACGAAAGATGATGAAAGCCAAGAAAACTCAACTGCTGCGAAATGTTTTGGGAGAAAACTGTTGTCAACCACTTCAATCCTCCACATGATCCCCATGCATCCTCATGCTGGAACATGCTGGATGAGTGTGACTCACCAGTACATGTTGCTAGGGGACATGCGGGCGGAAAGCGGGACGCAAACTTCACATAGTTGGTTCCCCTGATTGGCAAAAAGGTCAGAAGTCTGGACACAGGACACTTGAACCTAGCTGCCGCAGTCACAGCTGAGAAAATGAAGTTGCACACGCAAATTTTGAGGAATGACAGAATAGTATGACAATTCGACATGCCCAAGAACAAACTATGCAGATTGATATTGATTGCATGTCGCAAGCCACTAATAGCCACTAGTCATCTGCAAATAATTGAACAGCAGCCGGCACGTTTGTCTTGCTAACCTCATGGGTGTGCCACGACATCCACCGAAATGCTTGGTATTGCTCTGGCGGCCGGGCTTCAACCCCTCTACATGGCCACCCCAGGGACTACCTTCATAGCCCACAATCTCGATGATGTCTACGCCTGCTTCTTGTGCCTGGCCCACAAGCTGTTGATAGGTTTGGTTGGCATGGACTTCCGCAGTTGTCATAGAAGCGCTATGCTGTGGCAGATTGAGAATGAAACAAACATAAACAAACCATCCAGGACTTTCACACTGCAATGGGGAAATCATGGGCAGTCATACGATCCCAGCAATTCAGAGGAAGGCACCTTCAAAGCATGTCTGATGGTGGCGGACTTGTGCAGCACCTTGACCCCAGCCTCTGTATCGGATGGCTTCCCTGATGCTTAAGGAAAAGGACACCGAAGGGAAAAAAAGGAAAACTCAAGACCTGCTGAAGACCCTTACTGAAGACCCTTAAGGATCTTTCTTTAAACTAATATCTTAAATTATTGCTTAATCTTTCTTTAAACTTTGCTTCTTCTTGGTGCTTTGAGGACGCCACGGCTTTCCACATGGGCGTATACTTTTTGGGCGATCCAGCGGCCAGCTCCACCAATGTCACCTGTGCGTCGAGCAACTCGGCAAACCCCTCCCCCCAACCGTTTTATGGACTAGCTGGCACCTTTTCTTCCGCAAGCACTCGTGCATAAGCGTCATAATCCTAGGCTGTCTGCCATGAGAACTGAAACGAGGGGGTTGGACCGAGTACCGCTTCAGCCGAGCAACAGCTGGTATCAGCGCCGGCAAAATCGTCAGATTTACTCCAAAAGGTTTGTCCTGGAAAAAAAGCACGATAAGCTTGGACGAATTTCAAGGTGTGCGAAGCATGTCTTTTGGCACAATGCAAAATCTTCAAACGGCTGTGCGAGCAACCAGGTCTTTCATGACAAGCAAATGAAGGCAGTCCGTCATAGTCCGACATCTGCGAATCTCCTTAGTGGGGACTTCCGCCTCATCAAATCTAATTAATGTGACTGCTTCGTGTTGCACCTATAAGCCTACAATTATTACAACTTCACTCTGGAGATTCCGGTTTGGTGCACAGACCTTGGAAGGCATGTCTTGTGTGCTGCACTACCGGCGATCCCGAAACTCTACTGGAAAACAGTGCTAGAATTTATTTAACATCATGGGGACATTGCATGTCTTAGTGGCTAGGTTGGATATGGTGGGACTCGGGTCCGCCACCATTTCTAAATTTGGGGCACCATCATACATGCTCTGCAATGATGACGACAAATTCTGCCAACAAGACTCCACCTGGAACCGCGCACGTGTCATTGTTCATGCAGTTGCGGCAACAGACATGGGCATGGAATGGCATGGGCCGTGTGAAAAAAGAAACTTCAAGCCCGCTAAAGCCGAGCATCGGCCCGCAATGCTTCTGGGCTAGGCTGCGTCAGGCCGGTCAAAATGCCCAGTCCACCGGCCTTGGTAACTCTGGCACTGGAAGAATCACCTACTGTCATAAAATAGGGTTGACATTATCATTGTCATCGTTGCGTCCATCATCACCAACACCTACACAAAAAGAGACATCATCTGAATATAGTAATATGTCTCGAGTCTCGATGATCATTTTGAAATCAACATCAGCGTTTCTTCAATCTTCACCATAATCAGCGCAGCCACCATGATGATCATGATGGTCGTCGTCTATCATCGCCACCATGTTTTCAACTTTGCGGATCACGCCATCCAACCCAGTTCATGAGGGCGGTCACTCCCCTGCAACACGAATAATCAGCATAGCAGTAACATGCAACAATGTATGGGGTTTACAGCACCGCAACATTCTGAAGGGATTCCGGAGTGCAACTCAGAATCGTGAAAGAAACTGACGCTTTGGCTTTGGCGAGGTTTTTGCAAGTAGAAGTGCGACCCGCTGTGGCCAGAAGCACATTTGCAGATCAAACCGAGAAGAAACCGATGATTCGCGACGTTTTTTGGGAGTTCAAATTAGCGAAACCTTGCATGCCGTCGTGGCGACAGGCGCTTTTCATCGCTTTTGTAACTCAAAATTGTTGTACAAAAACGGACAGCTTCGTCTTTTGGACACTGAGATATTCAAAGTTTGCATGCTGCACTAGGAAGAAGCGCGGTTTGCAACTCAAAATCGCAAAAGAAACTCAGGAGTTTGGACCGTCTTGCATGTCATGGCAAGCACGCCATTCTAGGGCAAAGCACGGTTGCATCTCAAAATTGCAAAGAACCTGGAAGTCTCGCGGCGTTTGCTGATGTTTCAGCAGGGGCAGGTCGAACCCAGCACAAATGAATCAAGACTAATCAAGATAGATACCGAGCGAAACACACTCAAGCACAAAGACCAGGAATATCAAAACAGCAGCAAGAAAAAACAGACAAAAAGACCAGCTCGCAATATAACATATATAACAGAAGCATGGAAAAACACCAGCAAACAATATATCACTAGCACGAGAAAACACCAGCCCACAAAAACACCAGCACAACGAAACACCAGCTCGCAATAAAACATGAGCAAGCAAAAATACCAGCAAACAACATATCGATAGCACAAGAAAACACCAGCCCACAAAAACACCAGCACAACAAAAACACCAGCTCGCAACAGAACAGGAGCACGCAAAAGACCAGCAAACAATATATCACTAGCATAAGAAAACACCAGCCTACGAAAACACCAGCGCAACAAACAAAAAGACCAGCTCGCAATATAACATATATAACAGAAGCATGGAAAAATACCAGCAAACAACATGTCGATAGCACAAGAAAACGCCAGCCCATAAAAACACCAGCACAACGAAACACCAGTTCGCAATAAAACATGAGCAAGCAAAAATACCAGCAAACAACATATCGATAGCACAAGAAAACACCAGCCCACAAAAACACCAGCACAACAAAAACACCAGCTCGCAATAGAACAGGAGCTGGAAAAATACCAGCAAACAATATATCACTAGCATAAGAAAACACCAGCCTACGAAAACACCAGCGCAACAAACAAAAAGACCAGCTCGCAATATAACATATATAACAGAAGCATGGAAAAACACCAGCAAACAATATATCACTAGCACGAGAAAACACCAGCCCAGAAACACAAGTCAACAAAAACACCAGCAAAACAAAACCGGACAGCCCAGAAAAACGTCATCCCTCAAAACCACGAGCAAACAAAAACAGCAGCCCACAAAAGCACCGGCCTACGAAAACAGCAACCCAGAAAAACAGCAGCCAGCAAAAACACCAGCCCACTAAAGTTTAGCATGAGCACGAAAAAACACCCGCACACAATAGCATACAAAAACACCAGCAAACGAAAACGCGACAAACAAAATCACCAGCAAACAGAAAAACTAGCCCAAAACAATCCAGATGGTTCTGGTTCTGTTATTAGTTCTCTCTTTGTGCCACCCTGTTGTTTCTCTAGGTCTCCTATTCTCGACACTTTCGCCACGGCTTGTAGAGCACTCCTGGTACACGGTGTGTATCGACACTGGATCTGCAACATCCACCGACCAAGGCACATTGGACACCGCAGCTGCCATTTCGGCATATCCCACATATTGCATGCCTCGTTTTCTGCAGGTGATAGGCACATATGCGACCAGCTTTGCACACACATCAAGGTAGCAAGCCTGCGTGCCTCCTTGAATGATAGGATGCTCGATGCCAAGCATGTCAGTCAAAGCAGTGCGCAACGGCATGGCTACGAGGTGTTTGAGAGGATTGGATCGTTCTCCAAAACATGACCCGTACCCACGGAATGATTAGAAAATGTGTAAGTGGTGTATTGTGGTGTGGCGATGTGTGGCGTTGATATAATCAGATGACCCTGGCATTGATACCAGGGAGTTGTTCCACGACGTCATCTCTTGCAAACCTCGCTGGTCGTATGCTCAATAGCTGGAGCAGGGTCGCAGGTCCAGGGCAGCAAAACTGGTTTTTCAAAATGGAAAACAAACTTAAACAAACAGCTTGATCCGTAGCCAACCGTATGGATGTGAATCCATGAAAAAGGCGCTGATCCAACACTGCCAAAAGGTGAAGCCATTCAGATGGTATACTAAGGATATTAAGGAAATTAAAGGGCAATTAGCTACCGTCCGGTACTTCCAACAACTCATCGCGGGCAAGGGAAATGTCGTCTGTACATGCTCGGCCCGGGAAGAGGTGGGTCGCGGGATCGGCACTACCCCAGAATGCCCCAAAGTCTTTAAACTCGCATGGCAACATGCCTGGTCCCCGGTAATTTCTAAACATGCCAAATGTTTGCGACACCTTGAGCACATCACAGCATTGTTCGCAGTAAATGCAAGGACGTGTGTTTATTTTTTCGCCTTCCAACCACGCTTCAATTCCTTGTGCTTTACATTTAAAAAAATCATCTGATCAGTGCAAATGTCTGGGTTCCCGAATTTGGCATAAAATACATTTCGCAATGATGCCAGGTTAATGTTTATCGGAAACAGCAGTTTCCAAATTGAAAATGCAGCACAAGGCAGCCCCCCACTCACCAAACACCAAGCAGGGGCAACCGTGTTACAAGAAATGTGCTCGCGAGCTGGTACTGTAAGTGTTCTGAAGGCATGCCCTTTTTTGGTTCATCTGCGACCCGTTCAAACATGTCATGTTTCTGCCTTTGATTTCATGCCACTATTGGCGGTCTCCACGGCATAACAAATGACAAACCCGTCCACATTTCAAAAAATCTACAAAACCCACCAGCCACAGGGAGGGCAGGAATCTATCCTTTTTCTTTTCTCACGCATGTTCTTTGCATCGCTGATCGGTCACAACCATTCGAGAGGGATCGATCCTGGAGCAGGTTTTCCCAAGCAACCACAAAAAAGTAAATGTAGACCCTGCAGCAAAAGCGGTCAAAAGCACTGCAGCTGAGGTGGGAAGCCTAGGGATGATCGCTTCAAGACTGATTGAATGATTGTGGCTGCAACATGTTGCAATCATGGGCCATAATCTAAACCCGACGAAACCAATAACTACCTACGAAGGATGACAACTTCTTTCACTACATTGCGATCATTGACTGGGTCATTCTTCATGATTGCATTACAATTTACAATGCTTTCAAAATATACACATCAATACATGTCAAAAACCAAGTGTCGAGCAATGTACTTACGCTTTTAAATCATTAGGCATACAATTGCTTCCAGTAGTCAATACGCAAACACCTCAATCATTAGATGTTTGGATTTACTTGGCCATATTTGGTCCAATGAACTCAATTATATTTCAAACATGTTTTGAAATTCAGATTTAGATAGGTACATAGGGATAGATAGATAAATAGATAGATAGATGCACAGTTGAATATAGTATGATATAGTTGAACTGGAACGTTCGACTAAATTGCAAGCATCCCCCACTATGCTGTGATCGTGGAATAGGAGTGGAACCAGGTAAGTAGAACGACGAAAGGAATGGGAAAATGACGGTCTAATGGGCCAATGATATTTATGGTTGTGCTTCACTCTGCTCGGAGGCGCTCACGCTCTTTTTCCAGCTTCGCTTGAGTTCAGAGTGCGTTCGAGCTGTGACAGGTGATCGAAAGGAGGATCGGTCAAAGGCAAGTCGTCGACCATCAAATCGAAGGATAGCCAATTGCCAAAAGAGATCTGATCACCACACAGCGCAGCTTCCGGGCGGCAGAGGGTGGGCCCTCAAAAGCTGCGCCGTTCCCAAAACCATTCGAACCATGGTTGTGCTTCACTCTGCTCGGAGGCGCTCACGCTCTTTTTCCAGCTTCGCTTGAGTTCAGAGTGCGTTCGAGCTGTGACAGGTGATCGAAAGGAGGATCGGTCAAAGGCAAGTCGTCGACCATCAAATCGAAGGATAGCCAATTGCCAAAAGAGATCTGATCACCACACAGCGCAGCTTCCACTCATGCAAATGTGCCAGATACGGGCTTGCTCGGATCGAGCAACATCACATGGCCAACGTTACATTGAACTTAGCTCCCGTCAAGAGAATGGCGCCGTAGAGAAACTTCAAACAAGCTGCTGGATGCCACCACGGCCTGTTTTGAGCAAGAAGGAAGTTGAAGGAAGGCTGATTCAGCACCAACCTCTTGGAGGTAGTGCTGCAATGTTTCTTGGCTTTTGATTCGCATTTTCCACATGAGTTTTGCAATATCTTCATCGCATCTGTAGCACCGAACTGCACCTCCTGCCCGCATAGAGGCGGGGGTAAGGCCAACACTGCTAGGAATCTGTAGGTGCTGAATCAAGTAATCCCATCGCTTTCGAAAGGTTGAAGGGGATCCTTCGAAGAGCAAAGAGGATTTGCTTAGATGACCAAACACACTCTGGAGAAAGGCTGCTGCTAAAGGATCTGAAGTCTTTGAATGCTGAGTGCTACCTAGACCTCGTCGTCTGCTCTTGGGGTTTCGAATTCTGAGGAAACATCGACCGGGGTCTTCGGCAACCAGATCCATAGGTAGCAGCAAGTCTTCACGACTGGCACGCAAAACCTCTCCAGGGCGGCAAATCATCTCAAAAGTCAGCACAATGATTCCGGCAACTCGCTTCCATCCAAAAGCAAGAGCAAGCGCAACCAAAGCTCGGTAAACAACATAGGGCAGAGGGGTACGATGGACGGTAGGTTCAAGTCCTTCCCACTTGGCAATCACCTGCCACGCGCCATACATATGAAGCCTCTTCCCAGGATCAACACGCTGAATGTGAGTGACCAGTTGCCGAAGAAGATATATACTTTGACCAGAACTGTAAAGATATTTACCAAACTCGCTGACCAGCATACCAAGCAACTCGCCATGTAACTGCAACTCCCGAGCTGCAGCAGGAGAAAACTCCTTTCGAAGCCAATGTTGAAAAGCATCCCAGACCTTTGCACCTAACTTCAGGGTACCAGGAGTAACCAAACTGAACTGTTCAAACCGTTGAAGGTTCCTGTCAAGGCCTTGACGCTGTCGAGGTCCAGGATTCTTGGCTTCGCCCACTCTGCAATGTTCACAACGAGAGATGGCAGACATCTGAATAGGTCGCAAAGTCTTTAGCACGCCACAATCTCGAAGGAAAGCTCGAGCTAACAGCTGGCAGAGCCGACGAGGATACGTTTGCGCAAGTCTGGTCCAGGAGCATCGCTTCGCACGACACCAACCTTTCAAAGGAACATGGCTGTGACGACGAGAACACCAGAAAGTCTGACCAGCTAAGTGACAGCTGGTCATGAAGCGAGTTCGCTTGCGCCAAGGAGTACCCATAGTACAATAGTCCAATCTCCAGAGTTTGCTTGCAACATTGGATCCAAGACGCAAGAATTCTGGAAGCAGCCACAAGAAACTACCGTCAGGATTCTCAACCCAATAGCCAATGCCCAATTGTACACAAAGCGTGACAAGAAAAGCTACCCAAATTGCATGAGCATTTCCCAGAAGGACCTTCGCTTGCATCTTGGGAGTCAGCCCTGGGAGCCCATAAGGCAACTGACTGCTGCGAACCGGAGGGCGTACAGCCCGGGAAAAAGAACTGCAAAAGATCGCAATGCCAAGTCCAAGTATACAACCGCTTCTCAGCAAGCTCTCAATCAGTTCCTTGTTGTCCGGGGCCAAAACATCCTGGTTGGGACCATCGTCCAGCTCAAAGGTGATAGTCCAAACATCGCCCTGTTCGCAGAGTTCTCGGGCAACTCCTTTCTTCCCTGAATACAAGTCAAGGAACCCAGGGTATTCAGGCAGCCAATCCGAGGGCAAAGGTTTCCAAGATCGAGGAAC
The DNA here is from genome assembly GCA_009767595.1 of Symbiodinium kawagutii. NCBI lineage: Eukaryota > Dinophyceae > Suessiales > Symbiodiniaceae > Symbiodinium > Symbiodinium kawagutii. The sequence goes on along the minus strand of VSDK01017113.1, from coordinate 193,771 downwards.
CTGAAACTGCGAGATGGGCACTTTCTTAAGGACTTCGCGCGCCGCCAGAGACAACTTGCTACGCCCGACCGGTTCTGCCACAGTCGAGCCTTTAGGAAGTTCTCCCCGACCGCACTTTGCAGTAGAGGCACGAGTGCCCCCCCGCACTGGCATAGAACAACTCGGCAAGGGAGGAGAATCCTTGACAGGACTGGGTGAAGCTTCAGTCTTCGGGCAAGTTGTCTCTGAAAGCGCTGCAGAAGCCTTTCTGGAACGAAACTCCTTGCGCCGCATCACTCGCATAGATTTCCGTGGAGCTTCAATGGCACCTGTACGCAATTCACTCAAGGGAGGTAGCCCACTGCATTGATAGGGACCTGCATCATACGAATCAAGCCATTTGTCGAAAGCAGCATCGTCACCATCTTCAAATCGAACCAGCGAAGCGTCTAAAGGCTTAGCAGGGCCCCGAACAGGAGCGCCTCTTGTAGGGTCGTCAGCACTATTCAGCTCCGTGGGGACATAGCCTGCATTACCAAACATCCCGCAGCCAAGATGGATCCCCAACGATTGTTGAAGCTCCATGTTCAATCCAACCGACGAAGAACGACCCTTGGTCCAAACACCCAAAGCCACCTGCGAATCTGCTAAAGAGAAATACCGCAAAGGAAAACACTGCTGACTTGCTTCTGATTCTGCACGCAACATACCTCGAAGTTCAAGTATGTTGATGTGAACCCCTTCACGACATCGCTGTTTGCAAACCTCATCGAACTGCAGGGAGGACGCTAGCTCCATCCACAAAGGATGACTTGGAAGACCTCCCTCAGGCAGTTCTTCAGCTTTCAAAGCTTTCAAGGGGCTAAGCAGCTTACTCCAGACTGCCTTACGAAGCTTATGCCTGTGGATCTCCGATTGCATTCGAGGAGGAAGCTGAGCAGCTGTGACACCAATACCCCACTCCGATGCGTCACTGCAATACAATAATCTTGAGTTCTGCAAGCGCAATCGAGTGACAGCCAGAGGGCACAAGGCTAGCATCAGCAGCAATTCTTCTTTCAATTCCAAGGACAGTCGCAAAACATGAGAACGTTCTGACTCCTCATTGAAAGCTGAATACACAACGTTGAAAAGGCAAAGCAACCTCCTCCTGAATAGAAACACCGAAGTCCAGCATCCAACGATAACTTCCAGCAGTCCAACTGAACAAACCCCCATAGCAAGCACACGTTGAGTGACCGCAATGATGGGAATCATCCGTTTTAGTGAAGCCTGGATGGTACCTGCCTCTCCGTCAAACTGACAACCCCAAAATTCAGCATAGAGCTCATCTCTGAAGGTCTTTTTGGGGTGGGGCAGCAGACCAACATCACGATATTCCTGCAAGGCTTCATCAAGAACTTGGCTTCCAATTGAAGGATGCTCCAACTCAGTTGTTTCAACGGAACGTCGCAACATGATTTCGAAGAGAACCAAATCATCAATGACAATGCCACAAAAGAAATGCTCTCTAGGAATACTGCTATCCATTGTGATAAGATTGAACTCATCCACCAAGCCAGCTTGTACCAACATACCCAGATGCGCAGTTTGAGCAAGCTCAACGGCCTGAGTGTCACCCATAGCCAAGGTGCGTAAACAAAGATAGCAGTACTTCCGTGTGCTAAGCTCTTTTCGATAGCAGCGAAAATCCCGAAACAGCTGTGGGGAAAGAGGACCAACAAGGGAGTTCCGAACCATGCGCTCATGCGAGATTTCAAAGGAATAATAAAAATCACGTAGATCTGTGCCAGATACGCGGCAAACTTCATTATCGGATAGCTGAAGGTCCAGCAGAGGAGAGATCGAGGCCATAGCTCGCACCCATCGTCCTAAACCTGTTTCCAATTGATTAAAGGGCCTGGAGTCAAAGATCAAACGGTCATGTTCAAAGTCTTTCGGTACGCAAAACAATCCAGCTTGATAACCAGGTACCACTTCATCCTCAGAAACCATTCCAAGTCGACCACATGAATCCAGCTTACGAAAAAGTCGCATCTTCTCTTTGAAATCACAGTGAATGACAACATGTGGAGGTGTTTCAACATCATCTTCTGGAGCCATGGAACATTGAATAGGGTGTTCAAAAACTTCTCGGCCTTGAGGATCCAAAAATCGCGAAGGATTGAAACAAGGTTCGCCCCGAAATTCAAGACGGCTGCTGTCAATAGGTTTTGCTACAAATTGTTGCTTACCAGATAAAGCACCAAGGACCTCTCCTGCAGTACAACGTTTCAAACCAGGGGCAAATCGTTGGTAGGATTTTGACACTGACTTCCGTTCATATGCACTTCCCAAGTTCTGCAAGGCTGCATCTTCAAAAACTGATAGACGGCTCAACGCATCTTCCAGCTGCTCAATTTTTCCAGCGGTTCGGCCCATGTCATTCGCCGAAATCGGTGAAGTTACTTTACAAGCTTCCATGAGCCCTTCCATCTGCCTGACAACTCTCCACTGCAAACGATTCAAACGTTGACCAAGCACTATAGATTGTGGGGCTGTACCAGGTCGTCTCAAATGCAGCCAGTTCAAGACCAAAACAACAAGATTCACGCCTAATTGGAAGGCTCTGTCATTTGGCTCAAATTCGGGATTGTGAACTGGGTCAGCTTCTGACTTGCACTTCCGAGACTTAAAAACACCTGGGTAAGGCAGAGGCATAGGCCAAAGGGAAGCCGTACTCACACCTGGGGAGGTAGCTGGTTTTCTGAAGAGAGAGCGAAAGAAAGAACAAAGCGCTCCTCCACAATGCAAAAGGATTCGAAATGCCCCTAGCCACCAGCTTCGAATCGACACTGTAGAAGCTCGGGAGCCAGGAACAAGTCTCAAAGGAGATGAATTCGGAGGTTCTTCGACACTGTCCTTTTGCCGGACCTCATCATGCAAACTTTCGATGACGGCACTCATTCCTTGGGAGCATCCTCGCTCCCGGCACTCTTCTCCCCATTGCCCTTGCTGCCCTTCCCATTTGCCTTTCCCTTTCCTGCTTTCTTCTTTGGATTGGCCTCGGTCTGCGGAGGCGGGTCCTCTGAGGTCTTTCCTTTCTTGCCCAGCTTCGATCTCCGTTCTGCAAAGTCGTCCAACTCTTTGACTCTGAACATCATCGCATCTACCCAACGTGAGTCGAGAAGACGGCTGTGGGGATTCTCCCCGAACTCCGGAGGAACATGGCGGCTGAAGCTGGAATACGGAGGTCCCGAAGGTTCGAGTAGGACTTCCGTTCCCAACAACCAAGAGCCTCTGTCGCATGCCACTTGATCCATCGCAGCTAACAGCAGTCCCAGCCTCGCCTGTGCCTCGGAAACTTTCTGATTCCGCAATGCGTCCAGTGCTCCAGCGATGCACCAAGCTATCCGGACACTGGGTCCGATGTTGGGTATCCTGCTTCGATGCTCTGTCCAACCTCGAAAGGACCCAAAACGGGTCGGCTCGCCGGGGATCGGCTCTCGAGACCCAAAATCTGCTAGCATCATGGACTCGATCTTGGAATAGATTTGATCGGGACTTTCGAGGAGGCTCTTCTGGAGGGCCTTCAACACAGCTGCTTGTCGGCGCTGATTGCCCGAAGTCACCAGGTTGTGCGAACCTCCGTCGAGCCCTGTAGGATCGTCGAGGATTTCTTCCAGAGAACTCTTCTTGCGACCCGAGCTCAGACTTTCGACGATGGACGTCAACTTCACCAACGCCGCTGAGACAGGATCGGCATCTGCTGGCAGAGCTACTTCCTCTGCTTTGGGCGGATCCTCCACGAGCTCCTCTTCCTCCTCTGAATCTCCAAGAGCTGTCAACTTCTTGCTTGGAGCACGTCGAGGGAGGTCGGTCAACCTTCCAGTTTTGCCTTGGACAAGTCGGCTCATCTCTTCCAAGTGACTTCGTTGAACACCGGCTGTCAAGGCGGCCTGGACAACTGAAGGATCTAATCCAGGTATCTGAGCATCTGGGCCTTTCAAAGCAGGAACGGTGCTTCGCACTTTCGGCACTGCAGTTTTGGGAGGCAATGGAACAGCTTTCACTTGTTGAGCATCCTTGAGCATGGTTTGCAAACTGACCAGTCCTTCCTGAATCCCAGCAACTGCCGTCTCCAGTGATCCCAGGCGATTCGCAGTGGTTCCCGGACGAGGCATCGCTTCGGCCGCAGATGTAGCGGAAACGAAGCAAAACTTGTCTTCGGACACCTCGACCAAGGCTTGAGCGTAGGGAACTACATGAAGTGTTCCATCTTCTGACCAAAACTGTAAAGCATCTTCCGCTTCTTCGTTGAAGGAAATCTGACTCTCCATTTCCGGATGAAGGAATCCGATCCATGCTTTTGTATATATACCTTCCAGAGGCCTACTCCGCAAAGTCAGGTCAACTGAGGCAAGGGCAAGACACTGAGCCTTCTGCAAGGCTCTCAAAGGCAGCAATCTCTGTCCAGGGGAACGATGCCAAGCGGCAGCTGGCACCGCAATCAAAAGTTTTGAATTAATCTCTGTGATCAAAATGCAACTCACTTTCCTGTCACCGTCACCACCACTCCCAGGAATAGTAAAACAAGCAATTGGATAGTACTGCTCAACCTCTGAACCGGGCACCCAAAGCACTGAACTTCGCAGCAACTCAGAATGTTCCAGAGGCACACCGTCCAACCCTCGTTCAGAAGCCGGGGGAGTGATGCCTTCGGCCCCAGGATCAAAACCTGGTGTAACCCCACCAGATGGGTGTTGGGGGGTTTCAGGCACTTGCAGAACTTCCTCCTCCTCGTCCATGAGGAAGATCTATGTAGAGCTCGCAAGTGGAGCAAATGTACTCCACGTCACCCCAACGAGGCACACCAACAAACACTGATTTGCCAAACTGGCCACCCCTTGTCACAATGCGCTCAGCTTCAGCCCAAGGAGCCACAACCTGGGGACGAGAGTTCCCAGCAAAGTCCTTGACAATGATGTAGTGGCGAGAAGGTCCTGGCAGCAATTCGCGGCCAGATGAGCCCTCAACGACACCTCGGCCACAATGAAGCAACCAAGCACCAATGCGATCCAGAATGCGAGTGCGCTCTGCCCCCTCTGGAACACGAACGCGATTGCCCCCGGTCACAGGAGGAGTTTCAGAATTCGATCCAGAAACTGTAGCAGCAGCAGATGGAACGATCTCGAATCCCTCGAGTTCTTCGACTCGAGTTTCCAAAGCACGAACCTTAACACGAAGCCCAGCCAATTCACTCTCAAGAGACGTCAATCGACTCAAGAGTGCAGGATCGGAAGGCATCAACCGGCCCGATATAGTTGCTTGGACTGTGAGCTGATCAACCGTTCCCGGAGCCAAATGCTCCAAGCCTGCCGCAGCACCAACAACCCCTCGATCAAGGGCAGCAGAAGGATCCCAATTGCAAGGCCAAGTAGCAGCAATCCAAATTCCCTGTCGGTGAGTTCACCGACAGAAATCACAGGGCACTGGCAGTCAGGCAGCGGTGGTATGTTGGCAGGTTCCAAGATTGGATGATTTCCCCAATCCCGCAGCAATTGAAGAAGCAAGGTCGAAATTCCCCCGCCGGCAAAGCCTAAAGAGAGATGTTCGGGGGGCATGTGACTCTTGAACCCTCAAAAGCTGCGCCGTTCCCAAAACCATTCGAACCATGGAATTCCTATGGTGGCCCGTTGAAGTCACACCAAATGCCACAGCTGAACTTCCACCCTGGCATGGAACTCCACGCACCATCACATCGAAAAGACTGCACCAATCACTTCGGTACAAGTAAATGCAATGTGAACTTGGAAAAATGCACATTGTTTATCAAAAACGGCATGTTTTACTATATGGTTCGAGGTCAGCAAAACTTATAAAACTATATAAAACTTGCAAAATGATATACACATAACATAGTTTAGTGAACTCTTGGTGACTGGTTGTTTTTGTTGCAATGCATTGGAGCTGCAGCATTCATGAGGGTATGCACAGCAACATTTAAATTCAAAGGATTTCTGGCATTCAGGAGGCAGAAAAAACGAGATCGGAAGGAGATCAGCACAGTACCGGAGCAGCGCGGAGACCCACTTAATCGCCTTAATAAGATCCAAACTTTGCAAAGTTGGTGAACCTATGTGAATCTTGAACATCTCCAACTAGAACACAACCTTCACGCAAAGTTGGTCGCACTTTCCCTCAAATTTCCACGCGACTAAACGCACGATTTCATGACAAGCGGTGCAATGACAACAAGCGAGCGTACGCCCTCTCTGCTGTCACAATGGTGAATGTCCCCCGAGAACTTCATTGGATGAACCGTTGTCAATCAGCAATTGGCTCTCGCTCCTGGTTAATCACGATTGCCCAGCATAATCCAACATATATTTCGGTAATGCCGAACATAAAATCTATGATCCGTTAAATCATTATCTTTAATCATTGATCATGCTTGATCAGTTGGTCACCCAACATTTTCAACATTTTCAACATTTTCAACTACAGCTAACTAATCAAGAGTCGGGTAAATTAAACGACGATATTAATCAAATCATATCGATTCATTGTCATTCCTTACATCTTTGTAATCAGTTGACCTTGGTTCCCACCCATCATTCCATGATTATGAAGACAGGCCGCAAAAACGCTGGCAGGCGCTGCAGACAATGTCGCAGCAGCGTTTGTCCACTTCCACCGTTTTATAGGAGCTGCGGTGGGGGCAGTAGACCTTCTTGCAGCCTTGACACAAGCACCAAAAGTATCCGCATCCCTTGCAGCATGCCCAAATCGGAGCCAAATCCGTATCATCTTTGACATGGAGCCCCATGGTCTCCACGTCCACCGTTCGATCCACCACCCCGATCTGGCTCCAATTCGCGATGAAGTCATCCCAAGACATCCAAAAGATTCCATCGTCCTTGTCCTCGTGTTCCAGTGATTTTTTTACTGCGGGGTGCTGGTCCCACAAAGGACTCTTGTCGCTCCAATTGCCGCTCCATTCTCCTCGTCCCCAAGGATTTCGGATCTGGATCATCTTGAAATCCTCGCTGGTCATGAAACCACCATTCACCTTTCGAACTTTCAGGATGCTGTACGCGTGCCCTGCAACCAGGCCATTCCTGCCACTGGCTCCGGAAGCTGACAGAATGCTTCCTAGGCGGTGGTACTCCCGCATGATCTCGAACATGAAGTTGTTGTCGATGATTTCTTCTGTTGGATAATAGTAACACTTCCGCTTGTCTACGGGATCATTGATATTTTTCAAATCCATGCGGATCCACCCACCTATACTTTTTTCGAATTTGCGCGCCGGATCCCCGGTCATTGCTCGGATGGCCCAAATGGTCTGACCACCCTCCAGCGCAGAGTAGCCCCCGCAGAATTTGGCAAAGGCCTTCTCCAGCAGCATGACGTAAAGTTCGTTGGTCTTGGGTTGGGAAAAGAACGGTGTCTTGGAGCCGGCCTTGCAAGGAATGAAATCATCTATGGTGATGACCTCCCACTGTTCCTTCTGCCCGTCATAGAGACGTAGCACGTACTTCCCTCGAGGGTGGACTTCCTTGGTCCGGAAGACTGCCTGGATGGCACCCTCGTGCTCAGCCAAGCAGGCGATGGCTGCCAGCAGCCAGCAGTTGCCCAGTGCACCTTGGCAAATGTCTCGGCTGTCAATCTCCCGGCTCCAGAGCTGCATGTGTCTTTTCCTGCCTTGCGTGTCCCTGGGAACTGGAAAGGTGCTAGCCCTCTCCCATACAACCCTGCCCGAGAACTGACGCCCTTGACCTCCGGCAGAGTCCCCCCTTGGGTCTCCAAGAGAAGCTGAATGCGGTGGAAAGGCCTTATCAGTGTACAGCCAGATCCAATCACAGCATTTGAAGCGACAACAACAGCAGCAGAATTGGTAGAAACCCCGGTTCAAATACACCCTGATGCAACCACAGCAATAAATGCTACAGGCCCAAATGCAAAGAACGAAGGGGCAAAACACCACGTTGTAAATGCAACACGCTTGGCCGGTCATCACTTTGGACCAGCAACAAAAAATGTCTTTCCATTTCAGCGTCATGGCTGCGCGGCCGGCAAGAGGTTGTGCCACAATAGGGCTGGGCAGCTTGGGGAGATGAACAAATTGAGCCTAACCACGGTTGCCACGGATCCAGTCTTTTAAATAAATGATCATCCAATTTTTACCAACTGTTCGTCAACGCGAACTCGGAAACGTGCATGTCCACAACAAACATGGGATGACATCCTCCGAAAATTCTCTGAACACACATTTCCACAGCTAAGATTGTTATTGGCAATTCGTAATATCATGAAATCTGGCATGCCTGTTGGAGGCGAGTTGTCGAAACATGGGTATGCAACATGTTTCCAACAAATGTTTCCAGTGCGCGCCTTTGTCTCAGCAATGTTGCGTTTGGCGATTTACATGCCACGATGTCATGAAAAGGACCGTAGTTGTTGGTTCCAACAAGTGGACAAAAAGTAACATTGCAAACAAACGCGATAAAACAAACGTCCGCTTTAATGTTTTCTCAAAACGGTTTCAGACCATTAACTAACTGAAAATTTGAAAAGGTTTCGAACGGTATATCCATCTATCATTTGTCTGCGTGTCTGCGTTATCACCCTGGCCCTTAGCGACTTGAAACCCAAAAAACACAACAGAATTCACAGGATCAAACATTAGCAAAAACAACACATCCAAAAATGTAATTTGACTAATTTCCGAAATTCCAACGTACATGTTTCAACCATTGCCTCATGAGAAACCAACAGCCTTCAACAACCGCGACACGTGCACTATTTTTTTTTTTGCGGGGCACCGCATCCCTACCTGTGTCATTTTGATTTGGTTGCCCGGCGGAACGCCAGCCGGCTACCATCACTTCAAGAATCCTCACCAAAAATTGGTTCCCCTTTTGATTTTCGCAAGTAAAATGTTTTGCAGACAATCTCGCACATTTGTTGCAAATACGTTCGAACATGTATGAACAGTTTAACAAAAAGTTGTTTGAATTGTGGCGTTTGTTGGTTTATCATGGTTTATTTTGAATTTTTCATAATTTTTCCATTTTTTTTCGGACCCACCTTGAGAAACGAAGCAACAATTGCGGAAACATAATTTTTTCGTTGTTGGCGGTTGAGTCCGCAGAAAACATACAGCTAAGCAAAGTGTTCATTTTAACGTCGCTCTCTTTTTTCATGCTGGCACAGGTCAAACGGTGGCACGTTCGTCGATTAAGAGTGTTTCACAATTTTCACAAACGTTTGCAACATTTTGGAAGGACAAACATAAATTACCAACAGCAATGGTTTGTAAGCACCGGTTCGGCGGGTCAAAACAAGCATCCCTTGAACTGTAACCACCATTATTTGTGTGTTTGTTGTTCCGCTTGACCACGGCAGGCCGGCCTTGAGAAAACTAGCGCTTATGGGAAGCACGCTTGCTTTGTGCAATCATTCCCCCAAAACACCAAGGGATAGTTGGGGGTGAATTTTGCATGGTATGGGTCGGTGAACACGTGCCACCCAACCATTTTTACAATCTGAAAATGGATTGATAATGTATTTGTCAAAAAAAGGTTTAACTTTTGAATTTGTACGGTTTCGACGTGGTTCGGAAATAAATGCAAAATACATTTTAGTTTTGGAACCAAATGAAAATGCACATAAAATCCCTCAGTGCAATTCCTTTCTCCATCTCCCATCCCGTTCATGCATTTTTGGCTATGCGGGCACTTCGGGGAAACAAGGTTGTTTCAAAATTCGAATGCTACATTGGCAAGTATGCATTTGAGACCACAAAAGAGGCAGTAGGCACAAAGCAAATGTTAAGCCATAGGGATAATCTTTTATACGTATCCGAAAAATACCATGCACATTGGGTAAGGGCCGTATAATGTTGGGAAACAAGTAATAAACCCCCCCAGAATTTCATCTGAAATTTTCCAAATGTAGTGCCGAATGGAATAAAATCATCCAACATTTGGATCATGAACTTCATATTGCTACATGAACTGCCTAAATGTGAGGGATGAGGAAAAACAGAAATCATCCAACATCTGGACCATGTGTTTCGAAATGCTCAACCTCAACGTGAAGGATCATTAAACCAAAAAATCACACAACATCTGGATCATGAATTTAAGAATGCCATCGGAACTGCCTAACAATACAAGAGTTAAAGTTAGAGCCCATCAAATGGAGACACTTCACAGAAGGAGGTTAAAATAAACATTTATTGAGACGCTCTCGAGTTTCAAGGCCACCTCGTTTATGAAGATGTTTTTTCCCTTGTTTTGATTGCACGGTAAAATTTGTTTTCTGCTCCGGTGTCACACGCCCAGCTTCCGCTGACTAAGCGGCGAAAGTCCAAGGCCGCGGGGGCTTGTTCAATGTGTTCCAAACCGGGGAATTGGAGACCCATTGCGCTGTTGGACGTGACGTATAAGATCTTTGCAAAAATGATTCACAACAGGCTCCGGCGACACCTGGATGCTCAACAATCAATTGATCAAGTTGGTTTTCGTCCAACCTTGGGCCTCGAATTTGCAACTGTTGTACTGGAAGAAATTTGTGGTAAGTCCTTGGAATGGGGATGTGAAGTTTGGATGGCCAGTGTTGATTTAAGGAAAGCTTTTGACAGAGTGGACCATGACTGTTTGTTTCAAATTTTGTCTCAACAAAATGTGCCGACACATTACATTAATTTATTGCGTGCGGTATACAATGGACAACTTGGAATGCTTGAAGGCGATGCACCATTTCCTATTCAACGTGGTGTCAAGCAAGGTGATGTTTTGAGCCCGCTGCTTTTCAACGCCATTTTGGAAGATGTCCTATCCCGATGGAAAGTTCGGGTTGGGAGCCGTGGTCTGGATTTAGGCATCGATGAGAAATTGACCAACGTTCGCTATGCTGATGACATATTGCTTTACGCGACTTCTTGGCAAGATGTGGTGACCATGTTGGAAATTCTTGGAGAAGAACTTCAACGAGCTGGCTTGGAAATTAATACATCCAAAACCAAAATATTGACTACTCAGTCCGTGGACGTCCCAATGTACATTGACATTGCAGATGACATGGTCGAAGTTTTGCATGGGAGGGGTACCCATAAATATCTGGGAAAACTCCTAATTGGCGATTTGAAGAAGCGAACCCAAGCTGAATTCGATCATCGTGTTCGCCTTGGTTGGGCCAAATTTCATAGAGTTCGGACAATATTGACAAACAAACATATTTCATTGAAACTGAAATTGAAATTCTTCGATTGTTGCATCACACCGACGGTTTTGTTTGGTCTCTCTGTCCTCCCGATGCCGATGTCGCATTTGCAGAAACTGGATGCTTTACAGAGACGCATGTTGCGGAGTGTGATCGGGTGGGTACGGCTGAGAGATGAGGATTGGCGCGACACAATGGTCCGGATGCAGGCAAAGATGCACAGTGCCATGACCATCCGCCCTGTGCAAAGCTGGAGCAAACAGTGGGCAAAGCAACAACATTATTTGGCGCACCGTGTTGCTACATCGCATTCTTGGGCTAAATTCGCTGTATTGTGGTCACCGGAAGATGACTGGCAAAACAATTTTTCGTGCAAACCTCATCGGAAACCTGGCCGACCTGCGCTGAGATGGGACAATCGGCTGAAATTTTTTTCCCAGCAATACTTTCCAACTTGTTCAACGTGGATCGAAGGTGCTTCGCAAATGAATTGGATGTCTTTCAGCCAAAATTTTCAAAATGACCTATTGAATTGAGCGAGCCTTGTTTTCTTTTCATTTCTTTTCACCCCGTGTCCTAATGGGACCGTAGCAGGAGTGTTTCACATCGACTCGAACGGGCGCAAAGCAAAGCAAAGCAAAGCTGAGGGGAGGCAGGCCGCCATCTCGCGGTGTGTGTAAAGCCGAGTCTTGTAAGATCAGGCTGGCAGCGAAAGGCGCCTGTGCTGCCAGGGCCCGCATGGCGGACCAGCGGGCTGTGGACGCTTGGACTGCTGGTGACCGGCAGAGGGGGACAACAGATCAGCTGCGGGTTTGGGCCAGAAAGCGTGAAAATTGCGCCCAACAGCCGGCACCGAAAGCCATCCATGAATTCAGGGTGGGCGCGTTCTTTGGCTCAGCGTGCTGCCCGTAGTGCCAGCAACCCGCAACCCAGGTTGGTGGCCTTGTGGGCTGGGTTCGCCACTACTGGTGCGGGAACACACCATTATGGTGTCAACGGCCAGCAGTGCTCCGTTGCGCAATGGAAAACCATGTGCTCTGACCTTAATCCTGCGATTGTTTTGCCTGCTTGCGCTTGCAACGTTGAGGTCGGTGATTCTTAATTTCGGGATGGGGTCTTAAAGTAGGACTTTCGGACTTGATCAATTTGGGGCCGAAATTGTTTTCAGATTTCATTGTTTCCTGGAGACGAAGCATCTCTCTGTCGAACAGAAAAAATATGAAAGTTGCAGTTGCAGTTGCAAGTGGGAAAACAATTTGAAAAGAAATAGGTTTCACCAAACGAACTGTCAGACCAACAGGTGGAAATATTTTATGTAAGGGGTGACAACCAGTCTTCTGCACAAACGTTTGCGAAGCCAGCTGCATGCTACGCAATCCAATGATCAACTGGGATTCAAGCCCAACCTGGGAGTGGAAGATGCGTTCATCACATTGGAGACAATTTTGCCCAAATCGTTGGAATGGAATTTTGATGTTTGGTTAGCGAGCATGGGTTTGAGAAAAACATTCGACCGCATTGAACACGCAGCTCTTCTCCAAACTTTGGAAGCAGATGGACTGGAGAAACCCTATTTGGATTTAAATGGATTTAATTTCGAGCCTTGCACGCTGGGCAATTTGGACAAGTTTATGGCAGTCGAAAAATTGACATCACCAGGGGCGTGAAACAAGGAAACGTCATCAGCCCAATCTTTTTCAATGCTGGTCTTGAATTTGCCATGCGGAAGTGGAAGGCCAAGTTGCGCACTCATGGTTTCCACATTGGCAGGTCCGAAAGATTGACAAAGATCCGGTACGCTGATGATTTGATATTGTTCGCAAAAACGTGGCAGGAACTTGTTTACATCATTGAAATCTTAGATGAAGAATTGCACAGCATTGGTCTCAGTATGAACCCTTTTTTTTTTCTTTCTTTCGTCCGTCCGAGTCGCCTCGATCCTGCAAGGATTGGGGGTGGTCCACAAGTCACATGTTGCTGCAAAACTGTATGTGCACCTGTTCCAAAAGCGGCCATTGTGGCCGGAGCTGTGCAGCTGTGACCCACGACATCCGAAAATAGTTCATCGCAAATTTTTCTGACTTGCCATCCAAACGTTTTGATGGACGACTTGGCCTGCGTTTGGGTTCAGTGGAAAAATTTCGTTGCCACGCAGTAGTTGGAGTCCAGTTGCCCAAAAATTTTGTTGATTGAATATTTTTGTTGCGACACGAAACTGCTTCTTGAAGATTTGACAGGACCATGGTTTGCATTCCCAAACCGGCATTGCAAAAACCATTTTCCGGTTCATCCGGGACATGGTATCAGACCAATCTTCACCGTCAAGCCGTACCCAACCGACAATCAAGCGAAGGATTTTCCGCTGTAGTTTGTCCACGGTCTGGTAATCAGATTTTGCCAAAGGCAATGTAGCCAAACCAAACAAGATTACGGGAGAGATGACGGCATCAAACAGTTTCAATCGTAATTGCAAGGCAATGTATCTGCTTGACGAACAAACATGTTTCTGTGAAATTGCGTTTGCGATTATTCGATGCGGTTGTCACTCCTACTATTCTTTTTGGATTGGTTACAATGCCATTGACAACAGCTGACTTGAACCAACTTGATATTGTGCAACGTCGCATGCTGAGATCTGTGGTTGGCTGGATACGCGTGCAGGACGAACCCTGGAAAGACACAATGGTACGCATGAATTTGCGGGTGCAAACAGCCTTACAACACCATCAGGTCAACAGCTGGAAGAGGACGTTTGCGAAAAACACGTTTTCGGTTGCAACAAAAATATCTCGTACACCTGGGTGGCCAAGAGCTGTGATTCATTGGTGCCCTCTGGACAAGTGGATATTTGAAGTACAACCAGCACGGCGAATTGGACGTCCGTTCAAGAGATGGGACGACAGTTTAGCGACGTTTTGCAGCAACCATTTTCCTCACTGCCACAATTGGTTCGAAGCAGCCGCGCAACGAGATTGGCCCTTAAAAAGCGATCTCTTTGTACAGTTTTTGTGTGAGGAATCTTGAAAAAATTTTCTTTCTTATTTGTTTGCACATCCACCCGGTGTGGCGTGCCCATGTCCTACACGGACCGTAGTTTGCGAACTCGAACGGGCGCAAAGCAAGTCAAGTCAAGTCAAGCCTGTGAGCTCCGGATTGGAGCGGCCCATTTAGGGCACAGGCAATGGCACCAATGAAATATGTACAATAATGCACAAGCACAATGCTCAATGTGCTAAATTTCCTGCAGTAAAATCTATAAACTCGTCCAAATACAAGCGCCACAAGCTTCGGTCAGCTGCCATAGTTTGCCAATCGCCTAACCCTTTGTAGCGGCAAAATGTTTGGATTTGTGTGGGCCATGTGGCCGCAGGTCTTCCCAACCGAGCATGCTCACCAGAGGAAGGGGTCCAAGTCAGAATTCGTTTTGCCCAACGTTGCGAAGAAAGTCCTGCTATGTACCTTGCCAATGTCCAATGCTGAGTCAAACACACCCGTGACCATGTAGGAACGCCAGCATTTGCAATTTGATCTGCCACCCGTCTATTCCAAGCATGCAAGACCTCGTGCCATGGCGCAAGCCAATCTGTCTCAGCGGGGGGCCCGACGATTCGCCTCACAAGTTTCCGAAACTCAATATCCAATTGTTCCAGGTGATGCTTTCGAACGGTCCGGTGGCCACATCCAAAGCAAGCCACTGGCGTAACAACAGCATGGAAATAGCGAAGGCGAGAATTGATTGACAGTTTTTTGTCGCAAAGAACAGTTTTGTGAGCAAAAAATGCCCGCGAAGCACTCTGCAAGTGAAATTCCAAGTCCAAATTTTGATTACGACCCCCTTGCGCAGAAAGTATGCAACCAAGCCACCTGTGGCCAGATTCCCTCGGCAAGACCCGGATTGCAGCACCATCACGCAAAAACACATGAGCAGGTGGCTGCGCCTCGTTTGTTAACACCACTGTTTTCGATGCATTCAGCACCAAACCCACTTTGGCCAACGATGCTTTCAAATCATCAAGCATTCGAAGGAGCTCTTGTTGACATGTCGCAAACAATAAAATGTCGTCAGCAAACCGTAAATCCAGCAATGGTGGAAAACCATCTTCCAAATCGATACCAGCTTGCCCAGCTGCAGTTCGCCACATCAACATAGCCCGTTGCAAAGCAGATGAAAATAGCCGCGGGCTTAGCACGCACCCTTGTCTCACGCCACGCAAGATGGAAAACGAACGACTGTTGCCAAAAGTTCCACGGACTTCACCTTCTTGCCTGTGATACAAGCACTGGAGCAACCATACCAGGTGATCCGACACCCCGTGTTCCCGCAGAGCAACCCACAAGGCATTCCAGTCCACTCGGTCAAATGCCTTCGACAAATCAAGGCTTACAATCCAAATTGGTTTGTTGCACCCCAACATTTTGTCAATCACCATATTGGCAAAGAATAAGTGCTCTTGAATCCGGTAGCCGGATCGAAAACCGTGTTGTTCTTCTGGCTGGTGGGTGTCCAACAAAGACTCAACCCGATGCAAAATCAGATATGCAAACGTTTTGTAAAGCAGGCGCAAGCAAAGCAAAGTATCTGCTTGTGAAAATGAATCTGTATTTGTGAAAAATCATCCACCCGAGTTGGAACCTGTGCTGCAGTTCGACCAAGCCACGACCTTTCAAATGTCCACACATGGTACGGCCAAGATACTTGTGTTGCTCCTCGCCCCACAGCACGGCCAACAGGTCACCACAAGCACCGATGTATAATGGATGTTCCAAAAAGGATGTTGTGAACAATTTTGTCTTCGAAGTATTCAAATGTAAACCTGCGCGATTGAGTTCCAGGACCAATAATTCCAACATTTCCACCAATTCTCGCCATGATTTCGCAGATAACAGAAGGTCATCTGCATAACGGATATTGATGAGTCTGTCAACAGCACCAACCTGTAGACCATGTGATTGTAAAGATTGTTTCCATTTTCGCATGGCATGTTCCAACCCGGAATTGAGCAACATAGGGTTTAACACATCACCTTGTTTCACTCCACGTGT
This sequence comes from Symbiodinium kawagutii, assembly GCA_009767595.1. Taxonomy (NCBI): domain Eukaryota; class Dinophyceae; order Suessiales; family Symbiodiniaceae; genus Symbiodinium; species Symbiodinium kawagutii. Next base: position 177,538 of record VSDK01017113.1, on the reverse strand, counting down.
GATGTCGAAAACAAAGCTGCTACCGTGAACTGTCTCAGATTGATCAGCGTACAACCGCCGCAGCACTCGAAGATAAGTGTCTGGGACCCCTTGTGCCTGCAATGCTTGAAACAACGAATCATGTTCTATGCGGCCGAAAGCTTTCTGAAGATCAAGGCTGGCAAACCATATGTCAGAGTCCCAAACCAAAGCTTTCCCACAAACATTTTCCAAAACCACCATCGCATCATCAATGCCAAGACCTCGTCGGAAACCAAATTGGTTTGCAGGCTGCTCGTGTTCCAAGAAAGGCAGCAAACGGTTCAACAACAACCCGGCAAAAATTTTGTAACTGATTTTCAAAACGGCTATTGGTCGCCAATTGTTTGGTTTCGAGGAATCCCCAGTTTTTGGCAACATTGTGAGAACAACGCGGTACCAAGCTGAATCGAATGTGTTGTTCACAATCATCGTGTTGAAGATGTCCTGCAAACAGTGCCATAGATCCTCGCCAACATAGACGAACATTTCAGCCACAATGCCGTCCACAGACCACCGCTTTCAGTTCAGTATGAGTCCGTCGAAAACAAAAATTTTCACCTCTTGCGCTCTTCGTGCTCCGTTGTCCATTGAAACGTCCTGTGGTTTTCTGGAAGTTGTGACTGGACATGACTGTCACAAATATTTGGGGACAATGTTGAATGGAAACATGTTGTTGCGACATGCCGTGGACACTGGTTACAGACGACGATGTGCATGGCGCAAATTCTAAAAATTCAAACAAATTTTGTTGAACAAACATATGTCCTTGCAGTTGCGTCTGAAGTTTTTCAAAGCGGTGGTCAAACCCACAATGTTGTGCGGGCTGACCACAACGGCCATGACACAGACGGATTCTTCTCAGCTGGATGTTTCGCAGAGACGAATGCTGAGAAAAATTGTTGGATGGATCCGGCTACCTGATGAAGATTGGAGGCGAACAGCACGCCGCATGAATGAACTACTTCGGTATGCACAATCTATTTTCCCCATGAAATCCTGGAGCGAAATTTTATTCATCCAAAAATTTCGCTTGGCAAGTCGCGTTGCCAATGGTCAGCATTTTTGGCCCCAAGGCCTCGTACAGTGGGACCGTCTTGTACCATGGGAAAACAATTTCCATGTCAAACCTTGCCGGCCCATGACAAGGTGGGACGATTGCTTATCCAAATTTGCCATGCAAAATTTCAACCACGGCTTGAAGCAGCCAAAGTTGCCGAAAAGCAAATTTTTGTTGCATCTTGTTTGACATGATTCTTTGTTGGCCTATGTCCTTTTAGGATCGTAGTCATCGACTCGAACGGGCGGAAAGCGGAAAGCGGAAAAGCGGTGACAACCAGTGTTTCACTGAGACGCTTCCAGGTTTCAAGGCTGCCATTCCTCTTTCCAATTTCCAAGTGAGATTACAAAATTGGAAGTTGATCAATTTGGGGCTGAACATTTTTTCAAATACCATGGTTTCCCGAAAACAACTTAGCTGATGCATCGTTTCGACTTGTTTCCACCAAAATTGGTTACCCCCCACAAAAAAAATAAATGCGTGGTTTGTTTGGGGCGGTTAATTTTGCAAACCTCGATTTGGCATACTGTATTTTGAGAGCGGGTGTTTCCGGTATGGTTGGGTGATATGGGATAAGGTGATTTGTGTTGCAACCTGGTTGCCTCTGGCATGCTAGTACCCGACAACTCACTTGATAAAATGTTGCTTGTGAAAATTGGTGACAATCTGTCATGCGCTTATGTCCTACCACCCATAGGTTTGTTGTGTTTTGGTGGTGTTTGCAAAAATTTGCTTGCAACTTGTCATGCACTGATGCATGACTACCTGTGGGGCCAGCTGCATTCTCTCGTTTTCTGGTTGCAATTTACCTCGCACCTCTGCCACATACACG
>VSDK01017113.1:143247-174357 GCA_009767595.1 Symbiodinium kawagutii | reverse complement strand
GACCCCCTTCCCCCGGCGAGGCAACCACGTTTACGCGGGATGACCAAATACTCCGGGTGGGATGACTGGAAACTCCAAAGTATTTGCTTTTATTGATTCAAATACGTTTAAATATTTTAGGCTTTGCGACCGGCAATAAAAATTGATTTAATATCATCAAATTGTTGGTTGCCAACTCAATTATTATAACCCAATATTTAATTGCATATGACAAAAACACAATGCAATGCAAATACACTATGTAAACCAATGGTCTTTGCAAATTTACAGGAAACAATTCAAGTTGTCGATGAGGATTAGGCTTGCACTTGCAAAATGGCCTGCTTCCACAACATTATGGGATCCAAGCAAAAGTTGGCATACAAATTCTTCATCTGAACCTCATCAGGCCGTCCACCTAAACGGTGGGACGGCAGTGCGGCAAAATTTTCACATCAATATTTTCATGAACCTTGGGTGCGCGCAGCCTGTGAAAGGCCAGAGTGGCCTATGGAGCCGCATTTTGTACAGTTTTGCGTTAACCCTTAGGTTCCCCCCAATGTCCTTGTAGGATCGAGGTGACTCGGATGGGCGAAAAAAAATACATATGACGTTTGATACGGACATTGACAATTAAATTTTTGAGTGACCAACCGCAATCAATCGCGCAGTTAGAATTACTATGGACAGTGTAAACATTTCAAGCTAATAATGATTTGGTATTCCATGTGCATGGAAACATGTCACGTCATTTCACGCCTGATCGCCGGATGGAGGGCCCCTTTGGGGCACAGGCCAACCAGAAACCATTCTAGCAAGAGAATTGTTGAAATCATTTCGCCTCATTTGCATGGAGACAATGGAACCGTATTTTTTGGAACAAATGAAGCATCTGTAAACATTGAGTGAAGACAAAAAAAATCAAGTGAGAAACATTGCATTTCTGCAAACGTGAAGGATGCAGGCTGTATCATGTTTTTGCCGTTGTTTATTTGTAGGCGGGCGCTATGTTTTTGAACGTCACCATGCTCAAAAATGTCTAGCATCCACGGATGCAATGGATCGGCTCCGGACCACACACAGTGTATCCCGACATACGTCGCCAGATCTGCCCCTTCGAACGGCCCAGTGACCTCGTGCTAATGCAAAATTATTGTTAGCTTGCAGAGGGGCAGGCGGATTTTTTTCGAAATGCGGCTCACCCATCGGCATGGCTGCAACGCTACGAGCAAATACAATTTTACGAGGTTTGTATTTTGGAAAGAAAATGTTAGCCAAAATTTCACGTGACATGATCGTTTCAGTTGCCGAATGTTCATGCAAAGTTTCCGTGTTTGCAGTTGAATCATGGTTCCCTCGCGACAATCACCCTTACAAGCGCCAACTTTTGGCCATGGGCCATGCGCGTGATCAAGGAAAGGATTTCGCAGAACGATCTTAAATTGCACAGGTCGAAGGATTGATATGTTTTCCACTTTTGGCCTTGTCCCTCCTGGACTTCGCAACTGCAGTCCCTGCAGGACATGGGGCGGCTACATTCATTGGACGTGGTAACCTTGGGTCGGATTTTCTTCAACCAACAAGTGCTCGAAAGAAAGGTCTTTGGAGGCCAATCCTTCCATCCAGCTGCTTCGAACCAGCTTTGGTGATCATCGGCAAGCGGTTTCAAGTCTAACCAAATTTGAAAAGGTTTTGTCCGCAAGTTTGTTTGGGAAAGTTGGAGCGCTGAACTCGCAGCTACAATGCGAAATTACAAAGTTTCAAAGTCCATACTTGCGTTCGTTATGTTTCAACTAGCGGAATTGCGGGCCGGCAACTTTGTTTATGTGATTGAATGCATTAATCCGCACCATCTGGCGCACCGAATTTAAAAAGTTGGGTTCAAATATATGCATATATGAATATGCAGATATGTTACAACGAGATGACACAATCTGCTTCCGAGATTTCGGGTCCTTGGGTGTGGTTTAATCAACCGTCAAGTTCAAAAATAGTCAGCGCAAAACCAAATTTCAGACTTCCAATTGTTTGTTGAGCGACTTTGTACTATATTCCTATAGCCCGCACTGTGTGGCTCACAGTGCTTTTCTTTATGTTCTGACGTGTTCATGATTGATTGTTAAACTGATTTGTACTTGAAAGATCTTCAAAGTACGTCTTTGATCAAAAAAAAGAAGTAAAGCAAGGCATTGCAAGTACACCCTAATGACATATGCCCCCCTGGAACTTTTGAAAGCTTCAGAAACTCTCATGAAATACAAATTCCCGAAACTTCATCAACAATTGTTGAATGAAACACGCCACCAATTTTGCTAAGCGAGAAGTCAAGCGCCAAGGATGCGTTCTTGCTTTTGATGCGATTTTGGTTTAATCCAAACATGGGAAACGAAAGAACATCCAATGCAATTCATTCATGCGGACTTTCCATTCTTCCAAACCTCCTTGTCACTTTGTGTAGTTTCCAGCACCTTCCGGCACTTTGATGGCAAAATCTGCGGTAACCGCATTCACATGCATCCAAAATGCATTCGTACGAATTCTGGATACAGAATTGGACACGTTTGGTCACGGGCAACATTGCTAATTAATCTGAAGACACGCTCACAGAAACCACTGCACAGGAAATGTGCATCATCGCTATTCGGGAAACTGTTCTACTTGCTGGTGAACTTTAGTTCCGCTAGTCATGAGGGCTTAGTTTCTCTCCGTTGTTTTGCCTGGGGCCCTCCCGGCTGTGACGTTGCCAACAGCTGAAATCACTCAGTTTCCGGGCTGCGGACACGACAACTTGCGGTTTTCTAAAGTCGAGAGTGGCTGGAAACCGCTTTCATTCTGTGACGATTCCCAGGCCCTGCTCAACCCTTGTTTTCCGGGCATTCTCTCAGCACCTTTTGCCTGCGTCGCAAAACCGTTGTTTTGAGATGTCTCGAGTATCTTTGCGTCAAGTTTGCAGGCTTTTTATTCAATGTCGGAAGGTCCGGTGTCGCTCCATGGAAGGCGTATGTAAACAGAAATAAAAGCAATGCATCGACAACACACCACAGCACCATGCACAAGGCAGCAGAAGATAGTGCAAAAAACAATGTACCGAATACAATCCAATACACGACATATATTTGCAATGATTGACAAAAATCTTACAATATTACACTATCAAACACTATCTTCAATTGACGGCAACTGAGCAGACAATGCACAACACATTAAAATACTATAAACCATGATACAATGATACAATACACTATACACATTACTATGACTACAAGACTATAATCGATAAACAAGACGATGCTCTACAAGACCATACAGTACACCTCAGTACAACAAGAAAATGCAATACACTGCAAGACACTGGCAGTAAGGATAATTACTATGTTACAAATTGTTACAATACATACATGTACAATACACAAGGCTACAGAACAAAATACTAAAACGCTGCAATAGAGAGAACGCGTCCATTTTCACCAGCCATGGCGCAACGGTCTCAGCGAATGCACAGCTGTACAGCTGTCACGACTGGCAAAGCTGAAACCTGAGATACTCGAAACACATCAAGTCCTCCAAAGCATTCAGTTGAGGCAACCATGTGTGGCTGTGGATGAAGCCAGGGCCGAATATCCGCCGAATACACAGCATGTCTGTGTTGATCTGTTTTACCCCTTTAGATTTTAGGGAAAAGTCACTGTTAACGAATGCGGTGACTTATTTTATTCTGACATTGCACTTTGTACATGCCTGGTTTTGCCAATCAGACCGTTGAATCCCCTGTAACAAGCTTCAAGTGAACTTATTCCAAACCCTGTTTGGCCATTGATCATACTGTTGCTGTAGTGGCTGGCGATAGAATACAGGTCTTGCACCACATACTGCGAGAAATTTCGAAAGAACATTTTATTTCTGAGGAATCTGTTGATGGTGACCCAGTTGATTCCAGCTTACAGCTCGTTGGTCTTGTTGGGCGCTACATTTTCCAATCTACCGACGGCTTCAAGCGGAGCTCAGGTCCAGTGCTCAGTGTTGTGCATTCCACTGAGTCCAGTCCACCTCTGCCGTGGCATCCTTGGGATCTTTACATGCCACGCGCCACTGGCTGTCCCTGTCAGCGAAAACTCATCACAGATCTGATCTTCCGAACAATTCTCCCCAACGCATTGACCCACAAGACTTGATTTGGTGATTTCATTGTGTAGGATTGATGTATGCTGCCGTTGAAATCACCGACTGGAGTTGGTTTGTTTTTGATTCAATGAACTAATATATTATGCCTTTATATCTTGTTGTTCATATCTCAAGATAAAAATGTGGGTACATTATATGTAATTACATATTACTGTACAGTGTATGTATATGCTGTGTCCACTTTTACAGAAACGGCCTGCCACCTTCATAATATCCAGACACACACACACACACGCACACCTCATGTTCCACCCTGCAAAGTGGCCCACATCCATAGAGGCAAGGCTCAGGGCTGGAACAGTGCCCATGATGGACCATGATGGAGCATCCAAACATATATAGACTAAGACCGGAAATGCAAGTACGCAGCCGAAATGGAGAATGCGGAACAGGAATAATGTAATAAGTAAAGAAGTAAAGGAGAGCGGGAGGACAGAGTGTGAAAAAGGAAAGTGTCAGACAGGAAGTCAGGATGGACAGGAAAGGTTCAGGAGCTCCAGAGAAAAATGCCCGGACCCTACTGTAGCACTTGCCAGGCAAGTACGGCGCACATGTTTTGAATTAGGACACCTTGAGGGAAGTATGCCAAAATCTTGCGGAGCAAGAACAGTTCCAAACCTCTGCATTTCGTCTGGGGGACGGCACGGGCAGCTTATCCACGGAAATTTCACAGCTTCGCTGGAATCCGGGCAACGCCTCTACTTGAACTATCAACGTACCGCCAGGATTATCCGCTCGTTTGGAGTTGAAATGTGTGGAGACCGCAGTGAGAAAAACAGCTAAGAATCAGCTACTGTGTTAAAGCTAACAACCATGTCCCCCAGCGGTGATCAGGCGGGATTGCTTACATCGACTCTTGTAGTCGCCCGAAACTGCTGGCTACACTTTAGCGCTTCTGCACTAGCCGTTCATCCTTGCGAGGCAGGCTTGATTCCGAATGTGTCAATGAATGGTGTGCCACAAAAGGAGTGTGTTACCCGAGTTGGTGTCACTTTGACCCCATGTATGTGGCCAGTGTGCAATGACTATCCCAGTATTCTGTTTTCCCATGGCCCAATAGATTGTATCTCAAAGGTTGTGCAAGGCTTCTTCTCTTTTCTCGAGACCATGGATATCTGCTGGCAAAACACACTTTCGTGTTTACCAAAAGAAAGGAGATCACGCTGCACACAGCAACGAAACAGTCCAGTTAGTTTGTTGCGGTTCTGGGACGCAAAGGAAGAATCACTTGGATTGTTCTTATTGTTGGCGTTCTCAAGTCTTCGGCCAATGTTGGGAACCCATCTAGCGGTTCCCTGGTTGTGGTTACCTTCCTCCCATCACTTCCCCTGTTGATCTCCTCCAACTCTCTGACGGTCTTGCCACGCTGAGCTTGCTCGTCTTCCATTCGCTTCAGCCTGACCAATGGTGCGGGGATGTGTGGGGTGGGGTTGTCTGGAGGGCTGCAAGGAAAGACCCCAGAAACCTTTGCAGTGGCCCTCCCCAAGGAATCTTTCCATTCTATGCACAGAAAATCATCAGCAAAAGATCCCTCTGCGAGTTAAGCGAAAGGGTATGGGCCTACACTGTAGTCTAGATTGGCACTCCCCAACGCAGTATACAAATGGGTCCCTATAGAATGGAACTCACCAACCAAAAACCCCTCATAGAATGGTAGCCTCCAACCACTGCCAGAGGCATCTGTAATTTTGATTTTACCTATATAATGGTACTCAGACATTTTTATTCAGGGGATTTGTCCAATCTTCCTGAACATCATTGTCTATACAATTTGACCCCCAACCAGGCCAAACCCAAAAAGATCAGAAAATTCCACCCTGCCCTGGCCCAAAAAGCAGTAACATGGAGAACACCATTCTCTAGTAGCCAAAAAACAAGAGGGAAAGCATTCACAACATTTAAACAAGATGCAGCCCACGAACCCGAATGCTCACACTCTTTGTAAGACACTCTTGGTGAGACACTCCTTGAGACACTCTTTGTGGGACACGCTTGGTGAGAAATTCTTTGTAAGACACTCTTTGTGAGACACTCTTTGTGGGCCACTCTTTGTAAGACAATTTTTGTGAGACCCTCTTTGGAAGACAGTCTTGGCGAGACACTCTTGGTGGGACACTCTTGGTGAGATCCTCTTTGCGAGACACTTTTGGTGAGGCACTCTTGGTGGGACACTCTGAGCGAGACGCTCTTTGTAAGACACTTTTGGTGAGACGCTCTTGGTGAGACACTCTTGGTGGGCCACTCTTGGCGAGACCTCTGGGTGGACACTCTCGGTGAGACACTCTTGGCGAGACCCTCTTGGTGAGACACTCTCGGTGGGCACTCTTGGTGAGACACTCTTGGTCAGACACTCTTGGTGGGACACTCTTGACGGGACACTCTTGGCGGGACACACTTGATGGGACGCTCTTTGTAAGAAACTTTTGGTGAGACACTCTTGGTGATACACTCTCGGTGGGACAGTCTTGGTGGGACACTCTTGGTGAGACGCTTTTGGTGAGACAATCTCGGTGGGACACTCTTGGTGGGACACTCTTGGTGAGACACTCTCGGTGTGACACTCTGGGTGAGACATTTTGGGTGAGACACTCTTGGTGAGACCCTCTTGGCGAGACACTCTCGGTGGGCACTCTTGGTGAGACACTCTTGGTGGGACACTCTTGACGGGACACTCTTGGCGGGACACACTTGATGGGACGCTCTTTGTAAGACACTTTTGATGAGACACTCTTGGTGATACACTCTCGGTGGGACAGTCTTGGCGGGACACTCTTGGTGAGACACTTTTGGTGAGACAATCTCGGTGGGACACTCTTGGTGGGACACTCTTGGTGAGACACTCTTGGTGAGACACTCTTGGTGAGACATTTTTGGTGAGACACTCTTGGTGAGGCACTTTGGTGGGACACTCTTGGTGAAACACTTTTGGCGAGACACTCTTCGTGAGACACTCTTGGTGAGACACTCTTGGTGAGACACTCTTTGTAAGACACTCTTGGTGAAACACTCTTGGTGGGACACTCTTCCTAGGACACTCTTTGCAGGACATTCTTAGACAAACACTCTTAGCGGGACACTGTTGGCGCGCGACACTCTTGGTAGGACACTCGTGGTGACACCCTTTTGGTGACAAACGCTTTGTGGGACAGTTTTGGCGAGACACCCTTGGCGAAACACCACACCGCACCACACCACACCACACCACACCCCACACCACAGCACACCACACCACACCACACCCCACACCACCCCACCCCACCACACCACACCACACCACGCCACACCACGCCACACCACGCCAAGCACCACACCACACCGCACCGCACCGCACCGCAACGTCGAGCGAACATGACTCCTCTGGACCAGCCCCCAACCCATTCTACACCAAAAAACCTCCCCAACATAACTTTTGAGGGCAAAGAAACAACTCGAAAGAACCATGGGACACATGTGGGCATGGAAAGGCAACACAAACCACCATGAATATTTCGGCTGATAGAAATCCAGCATATGAAGCATACTGAGACCAGAGCTCTATAAAATGATTTCGGTACCAAACACCCTCTCCCTAGAGAATGGTAGTTGGAATTTATTGGACACCCTATCTATACAGTGGGGGCTCACAACTGGGCTTGAAATATTTGATTTCAACATATTATACAAAATGGTAGGCTTTTGCGCCCGCCAACAGTCCCCATTCTGTAGAGGAAATTCGATTCTCCGATTTCCGATGCTTGAAAGAGTCTTGCTCTTGCTGCACACTATGACCACTAAGTGGGAAAGTGGGAAAAACACACGTCTAAATTCAATGATCAACCCCCTTGATAGTCAGCTGGAAAAAAAAACATCATGCTTGATATGTTTCTGAGCAACATGCAATAGCCATCCAATGAACTCGGGGGTCAGGATCGTTTTGTCACCACAATCGCCATTGGTGACCCAACAGAATCCCAACCATCTTAGCATATGCTGAATGTAAGGAAGTGTTTAAAAGGAATATGCAAATATTTGATATGGTAGTGGGTCAAAACCCCGTACCCCTGGTTCCCCACCATTAACCATTGTTTTCCCTTGTTTTGTTGGTGGAAATCCCCCATTAGTTGGTTGATCAATATTGACCCATAGCCATATCATTCATCCCTGTTTTTGGAAAATTGTCACTCAGTTGGGGATGTCAAGGGTCTCCCTCTTCTTTCACGCCAAGCAGCCATGCTTGTCGAGACTCCTGCGGCATTCCCATATTCCTGAGCGAGGAGTACGTACAGTAGTAACATCCCAAGTGAGACACTGTCCAATTTACACACCAGTGGCGTCAGAGATCCCAAGTGGCACTGATGTCAAAATGATAAGTATAAGCTGTCGTTAACCCACCTCTCGCTGAACCACCTCTTTGGAGCCAGCTCTGTGTGACAGGGCGTTGAAACTCAGAGCAGCACTGGTATGGAGCTGAAGATGGCACCTGGCAGAAAGAAAAAAAGCAAGCAAGAAGAAACAGAAATACACTAGGAGGTCATTGCCGATATCACTACAAGACTTAGCTGCGGATATGGCATGCACGTCGAACCCACAAAATGACATGCGGGTTGCAGATTGGACAGGGATTACATGAATAGGTTGTCCAGCTCGTCGGGAAAAATGTCTGGCTCGCGCCGACAATGAAGTCACAACTTACAACGAATAGAAGCGTCACAAAGCGTCACGAAGCGTCCATGTTCCATGCCATGTTCCATGGTGGTTCCATCTTCGGGGCAACATGGGACATAACACGCCCCACCTCGTTGAGCGCACGCCCTTGTCCCGCAAAGGCGCGAATTTCGGAGAACTGGACCTGGCACCGACACCGGCACCGGTAGCAAGCAGGCAACCGTAGCCCGTCGTCGCCCAGCACGTGCTGCTGCGCGCCTGAGGGTTGGAAGGTGCTTCGGGATCATCGCGCTCTGCGTTGTTCAACCTGAGGAAAACACGCGGCGAAGCGATTCAAAAAAGCGGAAGTCGTTGGAAGTCGTTGGAAGTCATTGGCAAATGGTGGTTGATCAAAATTCCTTCCGCAAATCACCATCTTCGCGGATAAAAAGATTACTTTCGCCAATCTTTCGCGAAGCCGATCGAAAACTTTAGCGGACCACAATGTGTGGCACTTTGGGGGTATCTTTTTGTCAAACGCATAGGAAAAAGATACCCAACCCTGCGTTGGCGCAAACTCTTCTTTGTCCAGGACCCCGCTGCGCGTCCCCAGGGTCCATGGGGCTTATCTGCGGAGGTTGAACTTTCGCGGACGCTTCGCCGGACTTTCGCGAAAAATTGTCTCCATTTTCGCTGTTTTTTTTCCGCGGTTCTTTTCTCAAGTTTTCTCTTTGCTCACCTTTTCTTCACACATCTCATCTGTCCATCTCAGGATCTCTCCGAACAGTTGCTTAAATGAAGCTAAATGATCATATATATTGGGTCTTCCCTCGGAACACTAACAGTGACCACAAACTACACCACAAAAAAAAACACAAGAAAGTTGGACGTGAAATGCCCTTGGGAGGATCGACTGGCACTTACCATGTTGCAAAGCTGAACCTCTTTGTTCCTTTCTGCCAGAATGCTTCGTTGAGAAGATCTGAAATGGAATGATTTCAACTGCAGCCTGCGTAGGCCCCCGAACCATTTGAGTTTGTACCCGACAATACTTCTAAGGAAACTGTTTTCAAAACGGCTTTGTTTGGGAACTGCCATTGCCTATGCCACAGCTTCCGTCATCCATGGCATCCAAAATTGATGGATTTCAGCTGCAGCTTGCGTAGGCCCTTTGGACCAGTTGTCCTTTTCCACAAAAGTACTTCGGTGAAAACTGTTTTCAAAATTGTCTTTTTTGAGAACTGCCATTGCCTATGCCACAGCTTTAGTCATCCATGGCATCTGAAATGTTTGGGTTTTAGCTGCAGCTTGCGTAGGCCCTTGGAACCAGTTGTCTTTTTCCACAAAAGTACTTCGGTGAAAACTGTTTTCAAAATTGTCTTTTTTGAGAACTGCCATTGCCTATGCCACAGCTTTAGTCATCCATGGCATCTGAAATGTTTGGGTTTTAGCTGCAGCTTGCGTAGGCCCTTGGAACCAGTTGTCTTTTTCCACAAAAGTACTTCGGTGAAAACTGTTTTCAAAATTGTCTTTTTTGAGAACTGCCATTGCCTATGCCACAGCTTTAGTCATCCATGGCATCTGAAATGTGTGGGTTTTAGCTGCAGCTTGCGTAGGCCCTTGGAACCAGTTGTTTTTCCACAAAAGTACTTCGGTGAAAACTGTTTTCAAAATTGTTTTTTGGGGGAACTGCCATTGCCTATGCCGCAGCTTCCGTCATCCATTGCATCAGCGCTTTGCCCGGTGTCACCTTGGCTCCCTGGACAAGAAATTCGAGAATTGGTCAGGCGAAGGCTGCTTGGAAAAGGGATTAAGGGAATTGGTCAGGCGAAGGCTGCCTGGAAAAGAAATGAAGGGAATTGGTCAGGCGAAGGCTGCCTGGAAAAGGGATTAAGCGAATTGGTCAGGCGAAGGCTGCCTGGAAAAGGGATTAAGGGAACTGGTCAGGCGAAGGTTGCCTGGAAAAGGGATAAGAGGAACTGGTCAGGCGAAGGCTGCCTGGAAAAGGGATGAAGGGAATTGGTCAGGCGAAGGCTGCCTGGAAAAGGGATTAAGCGAATTGGTCAGGCGAAGGCTGCCTGGAAAAGGGATTAAGGGAACTGGTCAGGCGAAGGTTGCCTGGAAAAGGGATAAGAGGAACTGGTCAGGCGAAGGCTGCCTGGAAAAGAAATGAAGGGAATTGGTCAATGGAAGGCTGCCCGGAAAAGAGATTCAGGGAATTGGTCAGGCGAAGGCTGCCTGGAAAAGGGATTCAGGAAACTGGTCAGGCGAAGGCTGCCTGGAAAAGAAATTAAGGGAATTGGTCAAGCGAAGGCTGCCTGGAAAAGGGAGAAAGGGAACTGGTCACGCGAAGGCTGCCTGGAAAAGAAATTAAAGGAACTGGTCAGGCGAAGGCTGCCTGGAAAAGGGATTAAGGGAACTGGTCAGGCGAAGGCTGCCTGGAAAAGGGATTAAGGGAACTGGTCAGGCGAAGGCTGCCTGGAAAAGGGATTAAGGGAACTGGTCAGGCGAAGGCTGCCTGGAAAAGGGAGCAAGGGAACTGGTCAGGCGAAGGCTGCCAGGGGAGAAGTGGGAGGCGAAGGGAATCTGGAGGCGACTGGGGAAAGTGGAAGGCGGGGAGCGAGCCTGGAAAGACTCCAGGAATCCAGGCCCCAAAGTGAAGCCTGGACATTGAGAAGCCTGGGGCCCGGGGACGTTTCATCAAAATTTTAGGTTCTGCAGTTGTGTTTTTTTTTGTGCTTTCGGTTGTGGTCCTTGAGCAAAGAGGTTGTGCTTTTTTTGTGTTTTTTTTTGTGCTCATTTTTGTGGTCAAGATTGGAGGGTTTTTGTGTTTTTTCTTGTGCTCAAGATTTGACATTTTGTGCGGATTTTTGACTTTGCAGTTGTGTTTTTTTTGTGTTTTTTTTGTGCTCAAGATTGTGGTCCTGTAATCATTAAATCTAATTAAAACTGGTTCGGGAAATTTTTTGGCCTGACAGTTGTGCTTTTTCTTGTGCTTTTTGAGCAAAGAGGTTGTGCTTTTTTTGTGTTTTTTTTTTGTGCTCATTTTTGTGGTCAAGATTGGAGGTTTTTGTGTTTTTTTTTGTGCTCAAGATTTGACCTGGATTTGGACCGGAAAAAAAAACACAAACTTGAGCACAAAAAAAAACACGAGAAACTCTGGTGTACTTTGCACTCTCCAAGTTTGACTTGGATCTTGCCCAGCGAAAAAATCGAGACAGTTCGTCAACAAACTTTGTGCTCGTTCGTCCACAAACTTTGTGCTCGTTTGTCAACAATCTTTGTGCTCGTCCAGAGTTTCCGAATCTACCATTGTAGACTCCCTCGCCTGGTGCGACCGACAGGCAGGTGAATGCACTATTGTCCATTGTAGATTTCTTCTTTTGAAACAAATCGGCAGTCCTGGTCCAGAAAAAAATAAGCTTAAGGCGGGCGAATGTCTGACTGCAAGTTTCCTTGTCTGATCAAAAGGTAAATAGGCAGTCGTGGTCCCTAAAAAAAGTTTAAGGTAGGCGAATCTCCTACTGTAGGTTTGTTTTTAAAAAGCAAATGAATCAAGTAGGCATTATTGGCGACGAAAAAAAACTAAGCTTGAGGTGAGCGAATGTCTGACTGTAGGTTTCCTGCTCTGATTTTGAGGCAAATAAATAGGCATTCTTGGTCCCTAAAAAAAATAAGCGTAAGGTAGGCGAATCTACGACTGTAGACTGTAGGTTTGCTTTTCTGGAGCAAATAGGCAACCATGTGTCGTAAAAAAGAATTTAAGGTGAGCGAAAGTGCAACTGTAACTTTTTTTGGCCCTGAAGCAAATACGCTGCCGTGGTCCCTAAAAAAAAAGTTAAGGTAGGCGAATCTACGGCTGTAGACTGTAGGTTTGCCTTTCTGGAGCAAATAGGTCGTCACATGTTCTAAAAGGACTGTAGGCATTTTTCAACAACAAATAGGCAGTCCTCGTCCATGAAAAACAAAGAAACTTTGGTCAAGCAAATTTATTGATTGGCCCTTACAATTTTTTGGAGCAAATAGGCAGTTATTGTCCCACAGAAATTTGTTTCTTTAACTTTGAGGTAGTTGAATCTCCTACTTGGCGCAAGTAGGCAGCTCTCTTAAAAAAACTGGATGAATTGTAGAAGTTTAGACTACTCTGGGTGGAGCGAATCGATAACAAATTTGCACAAAAAAACAGTCAAAACTCCATAAATGCCAGATTCCCGTCAGCTGATTCGAATCGGAAATCAATGGGACAAAACAAATTCACCACTGCATGATTTTCCTTGCTGCTTTGAATAGCAAATCATGGTTTTGGGTTTACATGTCCACTTGTTTAATGCAAGAACCCCTTTGCTGAGGAACATGAACTCTTGGGCCATTAAACCAAAGCTCCGCAACGCTGTCTGCAAAACACACATGTCACATAGATCATACGACCTAAACCTGCTGTTCATGTTCATCAAACATTTGGCTTTCAGGAGTGGGGTGTCCAAAATGTTCATCAGGAATTAGGTTTTAAGGAGTGGGGAGCCCAAAATGTTCCTCAAAGATTTGGCTTTCAGGAGTGGGGTGACCAGAGTGTTCATCAAGAATTTTGTTTTGAGGAGTGGGGTGCCCAGAATGTTTATCAAGAATGTGGTTTTGAAGATTAGGCTGACCAAAATGTTCATCAAAGATTTGGCTTTCAGGAGTGGGGTGCCCAAAATGTTCACCAAGAATTTTGTTTTGAGGAGTGGGGTGCCCAACAAGTTCATCAAGAATTTTGTTTTGAGGAGTGGGGTGCCCAAAATGTTCATCAAGAATTTGGTTTTGAGGAGTGGGGTGCCCAAAATGTTCATCAAAAATTTGGTTTTGAGGATTGAGGTGCCCAAAGGGGTCAAGGAATCAGATCAGGGTTGGTTGTGCTCATTTTGGCTGGGTAGTTTAATGGAAATCCATTTTCCGACTGTTAGTGGGGGGGGGAGGACCCAACATATATAGTAATTTTCGCGAAACTTTCGCGAAAAAAAGATTACTTTAGCGAACCCTGAAAAAAACTTTAGCGGAGGCTTGGTTCCTGACTTGAAAGGTCATTTTGTATCAAACGCTTACAAGGACCCTTTGCATAACAACCAAATGATGATAGATATAATAGATATATATACAATAGATTCAGATATCATAGATTCATAGATCATCATAGAATATCATAGATCTATTTACGATCATCTGGATCCGAAGCCGTGGAAAAATCGACGGCTCCACTGGGCCTCGTAGAAGCACCATGTCGATCCACCACACGGCTGGTGTCGGACCGAGCCAACTCAAAGAGTTGATGGGTGTACAAACGTTCCTCCACATAGAGCCTAGCCGTTGGAACTCTGTTGCAACATGTTGGAACAAGGGACGATGATGAAAAACGCAGCGCAGATTGACCTGTAGATCTTGTAGGACTCGGAAAGGCACATCAAACCCATGTACCTGTCAGACATTGTCAGGTGATCAGTACCATGGATTTGTTTGAATTGGTAGCCGGAAGTAGCTGGTAACAAGCAACCAATGCTGCCATGTTGGGCATGTTGGGGTATGTTGGGCTATGCTGGGCTTGGTCACTCAGGCATGCCCAACATTGCTTCCATGCCCACATGCGAGTCGTGCGAACCTGCTACATGAGCAGGTGAATTAGATATGCTGAGGTGGAACCAGCTTGGCCCTGCCCAACGTGGCAACTCAAGCTTCGAGACCATTGCAGCAAATCGAGATCTGGGTTTGTTCATAGATTAGTACCACCAGAATGAAGAGCCTTCCGCTACTTTCTCATTCAAGATGATCATTTTGATATCGACAGGAACCCATGGCTATGGCATGCTATGGTGAAATAGTCATCACTCAGCCACACCCTCGCTGCGCACGCCATGAGGGCAGAATTCACACCACCGCCCCCACCGCCCAGGAAGGACTTTCCAAAGGCCTCGCTGGGTGCAGCACTGCTGGTCTATGGGATCCCTGGAGACTCAAACCATGATCTTCGGGCGCAGCTACACCACTTGTGGATCCCATATATCAACGTCTTCGACCCCCAACAAGAGTTGTACTATGGTTAGAATATGTTAGAATTGTGTCTGTGCTGCTCCTGCGTCACTTTGTTGCTTCCGCTTCAGCAGCCCGGTGTCCAAACTTGAACCCCATATACGGGCACACGTCAGGTTCCCCGAAAGAAAAACAACAGAGTCTGTAAATAACACATGAATCATGTATGTAGCGAAATTGTTACTGTGTATTTGAAGCGTTGAAATCTCTGTGGGTGTGAAGACTCTGCTTCTGAACATTGACAAACATCGAGACACAAAGTTCCTGTAGTTTCTTTTTCCCGGCATTTCTTACGATTTTCCACTTTGTTCTTAAGGATCTTTGCCTCCACGATACGACATGTCCATCTTGTTCAGCCTCGCACCCATGGCTTACGAGGCTTACAAGGCTTACCCTTTTGAAGCACCGTGGCTTACTTTAAAGCCAAGCAACCAACAATTGCATTTTCGTCACTCACCTTCCTTCACCTTCCTTTTCACCACTGACATCTGTGGGCAGGACGCTCAGCACAGCATCTCCGATGAAAATGATCTGCGCGCACAGGCATCGGTGTCGCACTGATGGGCAAATCCCGCGAAACGCTAGGCCCTTTTCCACGAGCCAACACAAAACCACTATTACGAGGAAAGTATTTGCGCGTCATGAGGGTCGTACATGTTTGAAAAGGTGGTTTCTGATTTAGGTGTTGGAGATTAGCTAATAATTAGCAACCGTGCTAAAGGTTTCAGTACTTTAGGATACTTTAGGTGAATACTACTGGTCACCACCCACTACGACTCATGATTACCCAGTCTTAAGCACTAATTACCAACCACAGGACATCACAGGACCATTGTGATCCAATCATTCTTGAGGTGTTCAGTTGGAGCAATGCATCGGGCGTGCAGCCGTACCACAGGGCCGCACCGACAGAGGAATAGATGTCCACAGCAGAACCTCCGGCAGCTGATTTGGCTCATTTCTTCAGTGGAATCCGTTGGCGGCAACGAAACGCTCCAAATCAGGTGGTCTGATGCAGATTCTCACAGGGGCCAATAGGAAATATATCCCCGGAAATATGATCTCACATAAATAGACGACCAGGTAGCGTGCTCCTCGCAACGGCCAACAAACACGGATTCAGAGAGTTGTCACTTGGCTTACAACATCTTACAACACTGTGGCTGGAGAGAAAATCCCCTTCCCACATTAATAGATTTACTTAGAGGAACGACTTGTCAAGCTTTGACTGGGTATATCATGTTCAGGTACAACCATCCCTTTGTCCGCAGAAGAAAGGACATCAAAGTTCTGATTACTGGCACATTGTCTTCATTTGGTTTTCGGTATTCAATATATTCCGGCCCATGAAAAGAAAATCACGCTGTTCATGTTCAGTGCATTTTGCCGCGATTTGTCATAACTTTCGGAATATGCCAAAGGAGCTGGTTCCGTACGAAATCAGGAGCTGCTTCACAGAATGACGAATTCCTAAGCCAACAAAGCCGCCACCGCTTTCCGGAAGCCTTTGCAGCACAGCGCGCAGAGGCACCACAGAACCTCAGTTCGATGCCATGTTCGGAGGCTACACCATGCTACGATACAAAGAGGTACAAAGGATTACGAAGGTACCAAGCAATCGCCATATTCCTAGCCATTCCTAGTGCTTCAAGGAGGTACCCGTGTTTGTCCCAATTTGGTTGACCTCCCAGTTCTTCAAATTTTCAGGGATGGGTCTTGCAATCGCCTCCGATCTTCACGCTGTTTGAGGCCGCATTTCGAGTTTTTGGCAAATTGAAAGCTCTCAGAGCTGGGGCGATTCCCCCGTGAGTTGAATCCAAATTCGAACCTACACGAGGCTTGAGCTGAGCACCAACAGCTCCAGAACCGATTCAGTTCAAAAATCAAATGATTGGAACTCTGAAGATCCTCTGAATGGTTTGTACACAGTGAAGTATCAGGTGTGATCGAGTTGACCCTCCAAACATGAAGAGGGCATAGATTCAACATCGGAATGCTGAAGTGTCTGGAGCGTCTACGATGCAGTACTCGTAAAAGAAAGAGTTCTCATCGTTTGCGAGAGACTGTCTTCGAACCTTCACCCCTCGCGTCGGCCGTTTCATATCCCGATCTGACGTAGGCCGTACTTGCAGAAAGCTGTTCAGTCCAGATGCAAAACTCAGAGTGCGATTGGACTTATTTGCGAGGCTGTCCTCATTCAGGGAAAATTCACAAACAAGTAGCATCAGTTGTACAACAAGACAGGCGTGGCGTTGGATACTCAAATGGGTGAAATCTACACCCAAAAAACCAGCATGTGACTGGCTTCCCCTTTGACCGTCGTCCTCCATAGCAATGTTCCAAAATGCGTATCCTCGAGGACGCAGACTTGGGTCCGCAGCAAAATATGCCTCTTTTGCCTTGGTGGCACGGCTAGCCGTCGTGTCATTAGTCGGGCATCGTGAGGAGCCCAGTGACTTGATGTACGTTAGCCATTCAGTAGCCATGTCGGTGCATTTCTTGACATTTCCAGTGGCCATTTCTCCAATAAAAATGGTTGCCCGGACTAGGAGGCACGTGCTTCATTGCAGATTTTACATGACTTTAACATCCTCATCGATACTCCAACAATGCTTAGCATCAGAGACTTTACCATACTTGGTGTGGTGATTGCGGGAAGTTATTTCACCACACTGAAGTCAGATTGTCAGGGTGCCATATTTCAGTTCGTGAATCCTCTAGACCTTGCTAGTGCGTTCATGACGCAAGGTGCTACTGGATGCGAGCTTGGCACAGGGAAACATTGCTCTCAGAAGAAGCACGGTGATGGTGACGAACCCAATTATGGCTCAGCAACCAGAGTGTAAGTCTTCAAGTCTCCAATGCTGAAGGTTGATTGTGCATGGAAGGATAGGATGGCAGATTAGGATAGCATTTTCCAGCATGACAATGCTTGGAAGTGATGACTCACGTACCAGATCATTCACGTGTTCTAACCACCCGAAAATAACTGTTTCTTTACATATTCCAGGGCAACCACTGCTGGACATCCCCCTATGTCCCCAGCCAGTATCAGCCAAGGAAAGAAGTGGCTTTTCGCCGAGCTGCTGTTTCTGGCCAAAAGAAGACTGACTTCGGAGGGCTCCCAAAACTGAATCCTGCGGCAGAATGCTGGAGCTTGCATCGAATGAGTGAAGGTATCACATGGTATCGCATTCCGAATACTTTCATATCTTACATCTTACATGGCCTTACAATTTCCAAAGCTGACCCTGTCGCCCTGTCCTATGAGGAGTTTGCTTTGGGGCACCATAATGGACACCGGTCCCTGCAGTCTCAGCGAAGGGTCATGGCCGAAGTCGATGGTCCATCCGCTCACAAATTCAGCAACCCAGCTTTGAAGATACTGCGATCCAGGCACTCCTGCGCTCCACCAACGTTGGGCCATCCAAGATTGGAGAAGTTAAGGATCAAGTTAAGGAACAAGAAAGGATCAAGTTAAGGATCAAGCTAAGGATCAGGATAAGGATCAAGCTAAGGATCAAGTTGAAGGATCAAGCTAAGGATCAAGCTAAGGATCAAGTTGAGGATCAAGTTGAAGGATCAAGTCAAGGAACAAGTTAAGGATCAAGCGATCAAGCTAAGGATCAAGTTGAAGGATCAAGTCAAGGAACAAGTTAAGGATCAAGTTGCGGATCAAACTAAGGATCAGGAAAAGGATCAAGCCAAGGATTAAGTTGAAGGATCAAGTTAAGGAACAAGTTAAGGATCAAGTTAAGGATCAAGCTACCGATCAGGATAGGGATCAAGCTAAGGATCAAGCTACGGATCAAGACAAGGATCAAGCTAAGGATCAAGCTACGGATCAAGACAAGGATCAAGCTAAGGATCAAGCTACGGATCAAGACAAGGATCAAGCTAAGGATCAAGCTACGGATCAAGACAAGGATCAAGCTAAGGATCAAGTTGAAGGATCAAGTTAAGGAACAAGTTAAGGATCAAGTTGCGGATCAAGTCAAGGATTAAGTCAAGGATCAAGTCAAGGATCAAGTTCAGGATCAAGTGAAGGATCAAGTTAAGGATCAAGTTAAGGATCAAGTGAAAGGATCAAGTGAAGGATCAAGCGAAAGGATCAAGTCAAGGATTAAGTCAAGGATCAAGCGAAAGGATCAAGTCAAGGATTAAGTCAAGGATCAAGCGAAAGGATCAAGTCAAGGATTAAGTCAAGGATCAAGCGAAAGGATCAAGTCAAGGATTAAGTCAAGGATCAAGCTAAGGATCAAGCTAAGGATCAAGTTGCGGATCAAGTTGAAGGATCAAGTTAAGGATAAAGTTAAGGATCAAGTTAAGGGTCAATGGAAGATGGAAGGATAGATTCATTGATTCATATTGATTCATTTAATCTCCCGAACTTCAAAGTTTGAACTTTGCCCAACACCACCATCCCAAATGCACTTCTAGGAGTGGGAAGCTGCTTGTTATCCCTGCCACCAGTCTATCCTGACGTGCCTTTGGATAGTGCCTCCATGGCAGGTGCATAGGTCTCATACAACTGCACAGATACCTTGTTGGAAATGGCTGTTGAAAACCAGCATGGCGAGTCGCTGACACAACTGGAAGTGGTTCCGCAACTGTGAACATCCCAGCAGTGTAATGGGAGATCAATATAAATAAACTACAGTTTGATGCTGAATCACCAGCTAGTTTTGGTTGAAGCAAAAACATGGGCAAGTAGATCTCTTCATTTTGCCAGTGTTCGGCGCACAACCCGTTAACGTGCGTTGACAAATTGGGCACAACAACAAAAACAAGCGAACGTGGATGTCAGGGTGTATCTCTTCATCATCAGCCACTTGTCATGCCCATTGCCATCCACTCCGTATGTGTTTGTTTTAAATTGTGTCAAACACTGTCATGACCTCTGTACCCACTTCATTCAGTTGACTTTTATTGAGATCCACAGCAACTGCTGTCAGCTCGGCTCTAGGCATGGAGCCGGTGGTTGTGTGGTAACCGGATATCCCAACATCCCAGTGCCCGCCCAGCACGTCACTTTTGAAGCTTGGCACCAGATCGAAAGTGTCCGGAGGGGCAGCGGCCCACATGTAGGCGTAGCTATTGCGACCCCGGTACTGAAACTCGGGATGATAGTCCTGAACAGAAGGGTTGTAATCGGTTGTAACTTGTTGCAACAAATGGCGGCCTTGACGTCATTAAGTGGTACTGCAGTTACCATGAGACATCATGAGACAGTAGGATAATGATTTAGGCAGGCGCATTGAAGCTGTGGGTGGTGCATGCTGGACCAAATAAGTTGAGTTTGACTGTTCAAACAAGAACTGACAGAAAGTCACTCTTGTTCAGCTTGGTGCGAGGCATTGTCCAACTGGTTTGTTCATGAAGATTTCATCCTTGACGAGTGCCATGGAATATCAAGATATGTTAAGCAAACCAGCACTGCTTCAGCGGTTTGAATTTCAGGCCCAGTGGCTGGTGGACCGGAGTTGTTGAGATAGCGGTTAAAGTTGCTCATTGACGAAGCAAAATATGTTTGAGGAGGTGCCATTGTCCTCCGTCAACGAGATCAGTCAGCGGGCACGGGATGCTCATTTTGGGCGCAAATGATTCCAAAGTTCCAAAAGCATCTTGTGACCACCCTCACCAGAACCATTTGCTGAGAAACTCATCACATTCATTTACATTCGACATCATCCCACCTTTGGCATGTGAAAATGCTTGAGACGGAAATGAAAAACATTACCTGAACCTAAGCTAGTGGACACTAGGTACCCTACAGCTTTCGCCGCAGCCGACATGTCAACGACGAGGTTTAAGCATTCGGAGCTAAAGACATTCCAAATGGACGCGACGCCACCGTGGCCTCCAGGACTTTGATCCACAAAATGCCAAAACTGCCACGGAACATGATGAAACATGATGAAACATTACGTAATCTTCCAATGCCTTCAACTTGACCCAGGTTTCACAAAATTGAAAGCTTGACATACATATGAAAACACAAATATTTCAAGTTGATAACGGCAAAGTACCTTCAAGGTCCCAATCGAAACCATCAAAGGGCATTGGCAACGCTTGGTTCCACGCATGCCATGCTTCAAACCATTCAGCACCAGTAAATGAGGTGTCGGGATGTGGTGCGTTCCAACCACCGATGGTGAGCAAATGGGCCGTTGGAAGCTGCTTGTCCTGGATCTTCTGCCGCACTTTGGCTACACAGTCCAGATTCGGTATAGATCCCTTGATCTTAGGCTCCTCATCTTCTTTGACCAGGCTCGCACTGAACCAAAAAACGACATTCACACCACGTTCCACTGCTTTCAAGGTATCAGTCTCATTGCATGCTCCCCAGTTTTGCCAGCCGGCAATGATGGGACCATTGGGCAGAGATATGGATATCGCAGAGCTGACCGCCAATGCGAAGGTACTGATCCAAAGCATGGCGACTGCTACTGAACCAGCAGAGGCGGCAGAGCAAATGGCAATAAGATTCTCATAACTGTGTCAATCAATGGCCCCCACAAGACCTGAAGATTGCATCCTAAAGACAATCATTTTGGGTAGTTTAGCCCACATTGATGGAACAACCCAAGTTTAGTTTCAACTTGTGAACACGTTGTCTGCATTGATACTAGTGCTGGCAGACGTTTTTCAGACCTTCACTATGCCAGCCCATGGCATGTCCTCCATTTCAAGAGTTGACAGCAGCGCACACGGCACCCTTTTTTATGTACGAGTCTGAAGTGACGTGCCGCAAAAGGCTGGGAACCAGGAAGGCACGTTCCAAGCTTGGTGTTTCCATCCAACATTTGCATTGTGAAAAATCAACATCATCAAACCTCTTACAATTACAAGACGTTACAAGCTTCAAGAGCAAGCTCAGTCTTTCAAGCTCAGGCATATGGGCTTCGAGCTCTGAGAAAGCGTAGTGCTTCCCCGACGACAATGTCGTGTCTCTCCGACACATCCGCAGAGATAGAATCAGTTCCTTTTGCATCCGCAGAATCCTTCTTTGAGGAACTTTGGAAGTACACGACAGCTGCAATCACGATGACCACCTGCCAGAGAATCTATGACCAGACTCTCTCCGGGTCAAGCCGGGGGCCTAAAGTCTAGCTATCTGGGAAAACATGATCACAAAGAGTTTGATCACGCTTTACCCATCTCATTTTCTGCATCCTGCCATTATCCGTCCCCGATTGTTGAGATTGCAAGCTTCTTGGTGCTGTTCCTTCAATACAAGAACAAAACAGCACGAAGTGCTCTGGGTGCTAATGAGGGCATTCCAAATCCAAGTTTGTTTGCTCAGCTTGAAACACAAAAGTCAACTATGAACAGTTGCACTCTGTTGTACGTTCTTGAATTGTATAGTTGGTAGGTCAGGAGAGTAAAAATGATCCTGCTTTGCAATTCATAAATTCTTCTGTCCCAGGACTGGGACTCCCTGCAAGTGCCACAAGGATTGCAATACATGCAAAAATGGTCCATTTCCTGGCAGGGCACTGTTTCTCTGATCCATGGTGTCCACAGATGGGAAGTGTTCCCGAAACATGGAGCATTGTTTCCGTGTCAAAATCCACCACTTTGAGATGCCCAAAGGGGTAGCAATCTCTGCAGCAAGATCGCCAACACCTGGCTAAGGATTGTGCTCCAAGCATGCCATGACATCAGCTTTTAGGCATGGCTATCCTGAAATCATCCCAAGATACCCAAGCCCTACATGGTCAACGATAAAGGATGCCGGGTGGTCGCGGCCGTGACTTGCGACCCTTCAAGCCTTGCACTGAGAGTCTCTGTAAACACATGAAGCTTGTCGCTCCCAACCCTTCTTTCGCAGAACTCATGTTGTATAAAGAGTCATGGATGTTCATTTATCTAAATTCATCTTACGCATCCTGTCATTTCTCTCTGTCTTCGGTAGTGACCTTTGCTCAACCAGTGCCCAGGGTCCTCCTGGTGTTGGCATGCGCCAGCACGCCACCAGTTGTAGAAATGGGAATGGGCCAAGACACGTTACTACTGGCCTGGTTTCGCCGGTCAAGTGCTAGAACTCAAGCACTCGGTTTCACCATGAGTTCTGTCAAAATCCGATTGAATTGGTGAAACAATGAAGCTTGGCCTCCGATTCAAAATCCCTGGCATGGAAAGTAACAAAATAAGTTTGACTGTCATGAAGGACTTCAGCTTCAGGATGAGATCATCCATCATTCTTGGACGCTCCCTGTGTTTCACAGTTGGTGCTCCCTGTGTTATGCAAGTTGGCACTGGTAGTTCTTAGCAGTTCTGATCAAGGAGTGCATCCAAGACGCAAAGCTGGTCATCTCTCCAGTCCTCGGAAGATCCCACTGAGCCGTTCAGTGTGTCATGTTGAGACTTTGTCTAGTGCAAGCTCGTGCAAGCTCGTGCATCTCGTGCTCATTTGATATATTGGATCCATTTTGGATCCTGAATTTAAACCGTACTTCAAATGTGTAATGACCGCAATCATCCGCAATTCCCATAAACTAAGTGAACTACTCCCTGCGTGAATGGCCTTTCTTATCGGGAAAAAAACAACGCTCTCATGATCCACCAAGCCCAATGAAGTACTGCCTCACCCAAGACTTTCAGTGTAAAAGACGCACCAAGTGCAGCCAAGGAGCGCGGATAATCGCTCCCTGGCCTAGCCAGGTGGATCCAGTTGGTGGGGATAAAATTCTTCCCCAGTGACAAATGTCAGGAACTCAGTGAGATGACTTTGGGATGACTTTGGACCTTGCTGAAACAGGCAGATTGACACTTTCTCAATCTGTCAAATATGCATGTCTTGCACACTTCCTGGCCTCCAGGATGTTGTTCAGCAAGTCAGCTGCCTCAGTAGTGCACATCAAAGTTGAGAGCTCAATGGATCACACATCTTGTATCATAACCACAGATCAACCATTATTCGTAATTAGCCTTGAATTATTAGCAACTTATAATCATTATTGGCACTTGACCATTCTAAACCAGTATGATGTACATATCGTTGAACCATCAATAATCAATTTCTTGTTTCATTCCAACTTTCCCGCTTGGCTGTGACTTCCACGGGATGGAAGGATACCATCTAACCGCTGACCTTTCAAAGTCCGGTCCGCGGGGCCCATCTCAGCCAGACAACGATACTTTCAGAGAAAATGCGCTCAAACTAAGCATTCGCTGCAATTGATCTTTCACATTTCCGATGTGCATAAATACGGGTTTGTGGTCAATAATAAACAAACAATTGGTGATCAAAGGTGAACGTAGCCAGGTCACTCCGCACCTGTCCGCATTACATGTCAGTCTGGGACAGGTGATGCAAAAGTAGGCGACGAAAATGAAAACAGCAGTGAAGCAGCTGCGTGTGCAAATACACAATTCATGTGTCCTATCAGGCAACATTGCATCACCTAGTGACTAGTGCAATATATCATACTATACACGATATTGAATTGCACGTCTCATTGTACCCGACATTGTTGCACTCTACTATAGATCACACTACAACTGGCGGAATAACATGAATCATATCCACACTTTGCCGAATCTTATCATGCAAACCTGTATGTCACGCAATGTCATGCATGTTATGTTGCTTTAAACCGCAGCCCATTAAATGATTTCTTGACCTGGTCTTACAGAACAGTTAGTGCCTTCGTTGTACGAGGTTATGCTATGTTTGATGCCATATTGTGCTGTCCCATGTGATACAGCTGTATTATGAATTACTATAATATCTTCTCTTCATATCTGCTATTGATCCATCATTTCTATTCGACTTACATCATTAGTCATGAACAATCGGCTCCTGCCGGGAAGGCCCAAGACATGTGTCCAAATGGGAAAGCCAACATCGTTGGTCTCGTTTCCCAAGTTGCCAGGCCCCCAAACGATGCTCACGGCCTTTCTGAGCGGCGTTGCCTTGTTGCAAAGCGAATCCCACTCTTCCTGGAAGCGACTACGAGTTCAGCCTTGTGAGATTTCTTTCGTTTCCACATGATCTTAACTTATAACAGGTAAGATACTATGGTAAGACATCAAACAGCAATAAAAAAATGCTGAAAATAAGAAACCAGCCACCACTACGAACCCGTGAGCTATGCACCAGCGTGTTTGCAATGTGTTGTGGGCATGTCAGGCGTGAGGTGGGCGTGACTGTGCGTCATTTCGCGAAACTGGAAATCCGTGTGACCAAAGTGCTTGTAGCATTCCTTTGCTTGTAGCATACTGCTTGTCTCCTTGGCATTCCTTTGCGCTGTATGTTGCTCTTGCTCGTCAAGCGTTTATAATGTTGCCTGTTTTCTCTGGAACCCCTGTGGCAACTGCGCCTCTTGGACAACCCATGCAGTTTTGATCCAAGCGCTCATCCATGTCACGGCACAAGAGTTGTCGAAAGCTGTCTAGATTTGTGCGCAGGCACTTCATGCAGTTTCAATCATACCTGGTCGATAGAAGTACATAGATTCTCAAATGAAACTTCCCAACGGAAGGTCCTGGCACTACTCATTTGTTTTGGAACAGGTTTCACGGTGAGATATGATACAACTGACTCATGTGTCTGGGACCGTAGCTGCAATGTGTACAGGTTGTGGCTGAATCTTGGGCAGGTCCAGTGACAATGTAGATCCAAGCAAAGCATCTGGTGATCAATAATGATCAATGAATCACATAAGCGTCATAAGCAATTCAAAAATGTATATAGATTAAAGCTAGTAATTTAAGAATACCTTGGCACGGGCAAAAAAACTGCTCATCTCACAAAACAAAAACGATAAAACTGTCATCCAATAGCGAAGCAGAAATCGATTTGGGATGTTTCCTGTCCAAAAACTCCTAATCTACCAGACTCGAGCAGCCGTCGTTGCCAAGTAGAAAGCAGTAGCTGGGTAGCATGGCCCACCATGAGACTGTCGACTCCTCGTCGACGTAGTCAGATCGCAATGCCCGCTCGGGGAAGTCAAACTTCCCGGCGCTGGCGCCGCCTTGAAAAAGTAAGACTGGCAAACCCGCTTCTGATCTAAATCCACAATTTGCAATGGAGACTGAGGTCATTCTCCATCGAAATATATACAGTACGTCGTTTGATGGCATCTTGACTTCCAGAATTGTGATTCAGCAAGATGTATTTCACCAAGAAGTAGTAATAGTAGTAGTAGTTGTTGTTGTAGTAGTAGTAGCTGTTGTAGTAGTAGTAGTAGTAGTAGTAGTAGTAGTAGTAGTAGTAGTAGTAGTAGCTGTTGTTGTTGTTGTTGTTGTTGTTGTTGTTGTTGTTGTTGTTGTAGAAACGCAATACATGCAATACAAAATATGCATGCATAGATGCTGCATGACTGTCATATCAAGCTCAAAATGAGGTCATCTTAGCCAGTGGCTGAAACTGGTTTTGATTCTGTATCAAAGTTCATTTACTACAGAATGCCCTAGTTTTTTGGACACACAACGGTGCTGATTCTGTAACAGAAATTTCTACCAGGACAATATCAACGTATACCAAGAAAACCAAAGAAATCTGCAGTGACAAATATGCAATCTGTGGATGTGAAAACCCATCTGTTCCTTCCCATGTCTTTGGACCACCCGGAGACCTGCCGCAGCCCGGGCACCTGTGCGTTTCAAGGGCAAGACATGGGCGTTCCGCGCCAGCACCTTTCGGGCGTCTTCCGCCACACCAGGTCCACCCTGTGGCGAGCCACGACTGGTTTTGGTATCACCAAGGTTGGAAGATCACCAGCAACTGCCTTGGAGAAATGATGCTTAATGATGCTTACTGATGGTTACTGATGGTTCATAATGGTTGATAGTGGTTAAGGTTAATAATGGTTGATGATGGCTTATGGTACTTGATGATGGCTAATAAGTCAATACTGGTCAGTAATGGTTGATGATGCGTCAGAGTGGTTGATGATGGTATATGATGGTCAATAATGATCTTCTCACTCACGGTGAATAAGAAATCTTAACAATGATACCCTGGATTTACTACAGTATAACTGCTGCATTCGGGAACCCAAGAAAAGCCTCCATGCTCTGGGGGTACCACCGATCAGAATATCCGTAAAAGACGTTCCCAATTCGGCTGGCCTGACAACTTTTATATGCCTCAAGTGCCCACATCGCAGGAAGATCCAGTGTCATTGCCCTAGCATTCAGGGCTCCAGGATAAGACCCCTGAGATCGCCTGAGTCATGGCTTAGTCTGAACTCGTGCCACTTGGAGGTGGTCACCCTTGGTTGATCAGTCGGGTGATCATGGTGATCCTCACTTTGCACCACCAGGTGCCCCATCCGAGTTCCTCCATCATCCCATGGCATTCCATGGCATCCCATGGACCTCGATGGTAATGTAGACATCTCCAACCTGCAAGAAGATCTCCTTCACTGACTGCAGGTTTCGAGCGACCACTATGTCCTGCGGGAACAAAGCTCCTGCTGGTTGGCTGGTTGCTTCTAGGTCTATTCCTGTAGTGGAGAATATCACTACTAAATACATCTGAGTACTACAGCAATTCCCTACCAAATCGCTGTAGCCCCTGTGATAATCACTACTTGCATTTTTACATGTGATGAAGGAAGATTCCACTACAATGAAGCTCTGTTTATGATTCCTTTGGACTACATGGTGAGTTGATTGGTAGTGCTGCCTCCATCGATCAGTTTCTGTTTTCTGATCTTTGTAGAGTTTCCATAACAGTACCCTTGTAATCCTTGTCTTTTGAGAGATGGAAAAGAAATCATCCCTAGAGGTGGCTACATGTGGATGGTTAAAAATAAGGGTTTCCTGCAAACATGTGACATCAACCAGCCTTGCAGGAGATCAATAGACTATCTCTGGTCATCTTGCCAGCTCAGTTGGTGATCTCCCATTATTGTGGCAACTGTTGGTTTGTTTTCTTCCATGGTTACTGCTGGTGAAGCACGATTGTGGAAAACGATGAGTGAGTCTTCACAGTGTGTGTGTGTGTGTGTGAATAGGTTCATAAGAATAAGAGTTTCCCAGTCAGAATGAATATCCATTAATACTAATAACATTCAATATCATCAGAATAATTAAACATATTCTTATCCACAATTGATCCAATAATATTCGTTTGATCCAGCTGCTGAATCTCCCTTGGAACCAATCACAGCTCTCCCAGTCGAGTCCAGGTCCTGACCAGCTCGGAAATGGCTGGGTTCTCCTTGCACCAACAAGTTCCTGTTGCGGAATCTGTGCAGGGAAACCAGCGACTGTCGGACAGGCTAGACACACCGCGTCTGTAACACAACCGAATTTAGATTGACTTTATCAGTTTTCCATCAGGTTGTATCTTTGAAATCCAGGAAACCGATCCATAGAACACCTTTGAAAACGAACGTCCATATCATTTGACGCACGTCTAGCCTTGTCAGAAGAGACGCTTCCAAACTTCCAAACTTCCTGCTGCAAATCCATAAATGGGGCCTAGGATGGAGTAGGATGGCCTAGGGCGGTACCAACCTCCAGCCATGTCCCTCCTGACGGTCGATCCATCTCCGCATGCTTTGGCAAAGGCCTCCTGGGATGTGTCACCGCACCATTCCGCAAAATTGGAAGTGAACAGCCAGGGGTACAGGGATGTAGAGGCCCTTGACCCACGGCCATATCCCAAAATCTTGGTGTGCTAAGTGCTAAGCTGCGAAAATTCTTGGTTCAAATGTTGCATCTGGAGCTCAAAGACCACGCTGCTTGGGCAAATTCCATGGCTGCGGCGTTGTGATACTATTCTCCCAAAATATTTGTTTTGCCAATATTTCTTGCTTGCATCTCCATTTTGCGTTCATGTTTATATTTGTTTATCATCAACCAGTAAGAAGAGGCTCGATCACTATTTTCCCTGCCCCATCGTACCCTTTCATTCTATATTGTTTGATGATTGTGACATTCATGGTCAAGAGGTCCTGTTGACACTTACCGACCGTTGCTATACTGACTACTGTTGGCTTTTTATCACGGTCCGTTATAGCAATGGTTTAAGCCCATCAGCATTTGTACTACTGTTCTTTGTTATTAACCTCGCTAATTTCATCGTTTAAAAACATCGCTGCTCTTGCATGCTAGTGTTTACCGTTGGAAATCCATATGACTATCACCTATTGACAACAATTGCCGTTGACCAACCATGGTGAACCCATCGTAGATGCACCCCGCCATCAAAGATTGAACGCTCCCCACCTGAACGCCCTGCTGCCCACAGGTGATGAAGACCAAGCCCTGCCCTGCGAAGCGAGCATCCAATTCGGACCTCTGCGCTGGTGATCAATGGCCAATCACAAAGGGGCATGCACAACGCGTAATATGTATATATATACATATATATATATAATAGATTAAACATATTTTGTGTATATATATATATATATATATGTATAGATACGTACAGATATTTTGTGTATATATATATACATATATTTTAAATATGTATACATATATATATATATATATATGAAGCATCAGGAATGGTATATATTAAATAATGTATCAGCAACTGACCTTCCAGTTTCACGGAAGTTGGTGGCTTCATGTGATTTCTGTCTCCTCATTTTTGCTCGATGAATTGCAGTATCCCGCATGTCAGTGAATCATCAACCATTCTCGGGTGGGGTTTGCGTTTTTAAAGAGCAAATTTCATCACCATTTTTTGATGGAGATGTCCCTTTGACCTGTGACTCTGCTGAGGACTGGACGCCAAAGCCTGCAGCACTTCGACATCAGGCGGTTGGTTTATCCCTGGTAGATCTGAGGAGATTACGGACTATCCATAGCCATGGTAGTACCCATGGCAATCAGAAGCCCATCAATTTTGGGGTGCACCCTTTGTTCGAGTAATTGGTTGGCTTGCTGCAGTTGTTTTGCAAATAATGTTGCCGCTGACTATGTTCAATATTACAGTCAGCGAAACAATCGTGTAGAAGGCAGAAAAGAGGCAAGTCAGAAGACTATGTTTGAATTTCCGTTTGTCGACCTGAGGATTGTTGTTTATGGCCTGGACATAACGGAGATGTGCTGATGGGTGGCTTTGGTGGGGAAGATTAATGCTCAGAACAGAAAGTAGCCCAAAATGTAGGGAAGCTACGCAACCACTTCAGGAAAAGCAGCATCATGGAATGTTTCGGAGGAAAACTCTACAAGCCAATGACATGCCAGTGAATAAGAAATCGAAAAAGCAAAGCACCGCGGTTGCTTTTTATGTCCCTTGTTCTGTCTATGCTCTTGTCGACGACCATAGTTATAACAAAAACATGCAAAAACCAATTATGGACCACTTCTATCCGCTTCCTAAAAGGATTGTTTACAGCGTTTGAACCATGCCAGCTCAAGCAGTGTGTTGCCCATCGGGGCTGCAGAATATTCTAGAGCGTTGCAGTACGTCGTAGCACTACCGAAAACCTTGTCCTACTTTTACGTCCATAAATCACTAGCGATCCTGCACTTCCCGGTAGTTCCCAAGATCAAAATTGAGAAATTCCAATGCTGACTGGTTGGGGCGTTGTCACTTTTGAACATCAGCATGTCAACAGTCTTAATTTCCAACCATATCCCACCATATCATACCATATCAACCAAAATACAAATGGTTCGTGAAAACTAGCCTCAACACTAGTCTCTTGGCATCCCCAACTTCCCAAGCCCCCATCCCTGCAGCGTCCCCTCCTTCACCAGATCTCGGTTCTCAGGGTCTAGGAAGGCAGTTCCTCCCAAAATGCAGACTTTCAACCTGGCCAACGAGTCATGCGGAGGGAAGCGGATGGACCCATCCCGTTCATGTTGCTGGAATTACTGAGACGTGAGCATGGTATTAAAAAGGGTGGATCATTAATGGCATTGGTGATCATTTTAGCCCCAGAACTGGTTAGTAAATGTTAGTAAATGTTAGTAACCATAACCATGCTTACATCCTTGTAAAACTCACCATGGTTACCCAGTTGGGGAAGAGCGCACAGGTTGCCGCCTGCCAGCCAGGCGCGCATTTAAGTCGTTTGCACCTGGAGCGTGAGGCGGACCCGTGGTGTATCTCAATCCTGGTTAGCACCCCAGCCAGTCCAAAGGTATCCCGCTGCTAAGCACAGAGGACTTCTATGATTTGGGATCTCTTCCAAGAGACAATTTACACAATGTCAAAACTACCATCTCTTCAGCCTGGCAGAGATCGCTTTGCAAAGTGGTTGTTGATGCCGTAATCCCACTGCCACCCCAACCTAGTGTGTCATTGATACCAAATTGCTATTGCCACCAAAGCCCGAAAGAGTG
>VSDK01017113.1:141694-143214 GCA_009767595.1 Symbiodinium kawagutii | reverse complement strand
AAGAGTGTGGACTGTGGCACAAAGGTGTCGCTGTTATTCACTGGTCAACTTCTTCGCAGCTTCACAACCACAGCATCCAATGCTGGCCTTGAATCGACATGGGAACGATGGGCGCAAGGAGCCTTCTGCTACTGCAATTGCGATCGATGCGTGTATCTATCTGATGTTCTCATCATGCTGAGTCTCCTTGCGAAACAAGATGGACATCACATTCACCGCACTGCTTCTCACTTTCGTCTGCACTGCTTCTGTACAAACATAGACTTGGCATGACGGTACAGCTGATGGCGATCAAAATTCCTTGTGAGATGAATGTACAGAATGAAACCATATGAAACTCCTGAACCGAAAGCTGTACCGATTTTCATCCTGATGCTGTGACGGGACGACTTGGTAGAAAAGTCCAGCAACTGTCTCTGTTCTTCGAAATATCTCGAGCCACGGCTGCAAACGTGGGGCGACTTCTGGACAGACATGAGCACCATGCCACGAAAGTATAGCTTGGGCCAATGGGAATTCAAGCCCACATGAATCGCACAACCTTATGCGATTTTGAAAGTCCAACTTTAAGCTGATTACTCAATGATATTCCCATGTAATATATATATATATATTCCCAGAACATCTGACTGAAACTGCTGGATTCTACCTTTTGCGAAACTACAACAACAATGACAACAAACAGGGTGTCAGTACGGCTGATGTGTCTGGGAGCATCGCAACTGCAGTGAGCAGACAATCAGTTTGGCTCCGTCCTCAGTGAGCGACAGCAAAGGACTGCAACAGAAGATATGAATAGGTATACCTATCTTTTGTCTCAAGCATCGATAGGTATCACTGTGCACGTGTCTGAAGACTACAAAAGAAGTGCTTTTTTCCCACTCTGGGTATCATCGCTGGCCACTCCAGTTCTGAAACAGCAGCTATGAATGGGGTATGAATCTGGATACGGGTCAACCGAGAATCAAAAACAAAACCTGTACGATTGTAAGGCCAGCAAGATGAGTGCTGCAAGGTCCCAATGTCCCCATATATCATCCCATGCTAAAAAACTGCTTGATATTCTGTGATCACTTTTGGATGTCTACACCTCTGACACGCACTTGGAACAATACTTCAAGATCCCAAACCAACTCCGCTGTAGCATCAAATCCAAAGGATGTCAAGGCATCTTGGCAGCCACCCTGGTCTCACCATTACTTTCTAGAGACACCAGTTGGGAGACCCCAATGCTGCGAGCAACCATGGGATACATTGGAAAGAAGACGTTGAAGAGAAACAACATGACCTTGGTGCTGCCAAGTATTTGTGCGACCTGCGAAACACGAAATGCGAATGAGTGGCTCAAGATAATCGACCATGAACAACCATGGGAAGCGACTTGTAAAAATGTAGAACTTGTTCAAAGAATTCCTACAGTCTTCAAGTATATATTCTACATTAGTATCAGCAAAGAAATCTTCTAAAGCACTATCCCGTCCCCTGCGATCAGCCAGCTTCAACAGGGATCTGGTTCTGCT
>VSDK01017113.1:134194-136694 GCA_009767595.1 Symbiodinium kawagutii | reverse complement strand
GTACCCTGCTGAGGTTCCAAAAGCTTCCTGCACAGATGGCCGATGAGATTGCGGAGGGTTCCGGCGCAGATAACTGATGAAGTTCCGGAGGGCGCCATTGCAGATAGCTGATGAGGTGCCGGAGGGTGCCGGTGCAGATAGCTGATGAGGTTCCGGAGGGTTCCGGCGCAGATACCTGGTGAAGTTCAACAATGAAAGGTTCCGGTGATACCTGATGAGGTTCCAGAGGGTTCTTGTGCATGGTGAGGTTCAGGGACTTTGTAATTCCCAGGGTGTTCAGAGTTTTCCCTGACAGCAAGTCATTGTTCTTTAGCGTTTTTTATGGGATCTTCAGCCCAGATTGGCTCCTCCGCTATCCGGCGCAGCTTGCAGACTAGGTTCCGACAGGTTCCCAGCATCCACCTCGATTCTGCAGGGCGCCGGTCCGCTTCCGGAAGGTTGTGGCAGGTTCTGCTTCAGCATCCGCGTCGGGTTCGGCCAAGCGCAGCATCCCAGTCGGGTTCCGGAAGGTTTCGCGCAGGATTTAGGTTGGGCTCAATGTAAGACATGTTTCAGTTTGGCGCATGTACCAATGTTGAAACATGGGCAGTGTGGAAGACCGCCGTTTTTTCCGCAGAGATAGGTATACCCTCAACTGACCGCAAGAATTCAATTTTGGCAGGTCAGGTCAACCCTCAATAAATCCGAAAGGAGGTACATGGGCTTCACACAGGCTCTCCACACAAACAGTCGTGCTTGTGGGGATAGCAGTTGACTTTATTGGTAAACCAACAACTTTTGGGGCTCCCGAACTTAAGAAACCCCCATTTGTGGGCGCGTCAATCTAAACCCCGTGCCAACAAGTCCTGCCTCCCTGCCCTGCTATGACTACGGGACTACGGCATCCTTAAAACATGGCCCGGCCCGATGGCCCGACGACTGCTGACAGCCCACCTGAGCTGCGACGACAGAGCTCGCACAGTACATGGGAATTCAAAATTGGATGGTTTGTTGTTAATGACTAATGGGTGGTTGATGCCTGGTTACTCATGGCATTTTTGGTGGTGCGAGATGAGTGTTGATGATGTTTGTTCGAGCACTCAGCTTTGATGATATCTGTTAATTCATCCTTTTCGCTGCTAAAGTGCCCGAAATCTGACGCCCCACGAGAAATCACCAGTCACTGGAATGGTTGCTGCAAAAAGAAAGCCCTGAACTGAAGCTGCAGGCAACCAGAAACGCTTCGCTACGATGGAAACATATATCAAAATATTGCACGTTATTGCACAATCAACTGCACCATCTGAATGGTTGAAACCCGAAAAAAAACACGGGACATCAGACCGACCAGCATCCACTGGCGCATGATCCAAAGCATTGTGAGAAATTACAAAGAACTTACCAAATGGAAGATGAGGAAACTGTCATAGAGTCTCCCAAATGGGGACGGTGCGCATATTGGAATACCTCTTCGTAGGGTCTGAACATGTTTGTTGGAAGCATCACTACAGAAGACTCATCTCTTCTCTTCATTGGCCGATAGTGATCCCATGGGATCATGAGCATGGTAGCAGGTTGACCGTAGAAATCCATAGAAATCCCTGTTGAACATCATCGAAGAGATTGGATTCCTGCTTGGACAAGGAGAACGATCATACAAACAAAGATTCACATTGCTCTGAGGACATAAAATCGTGCAATATCAGCCGCTGGCAGGAACTGTACTCGCAAGACTGTCAGAGGATGGCGTAACTCAATGTGTTCATAAGGTTGGAATTCGCGAGGTCATATAAAAAACACAGAAAGAACATAATGCTGAGAAAAAAATTGCTGAAGATCCGCCAAGTGTCCCTCAAGATCTCCCAAGTCCCAAATCTTCCACACTCCAGCGCCAGAGAATCTTCCACATCTTCTCCGGGAGTCTCTCAGCGATCTCTGAGCTCTGAGCTCTGCTCCTTTTATTTCAAGTCTTTGGCATCGCACGCTGAAGCTCCACAAGCTCTGCAGGGCAACAAGCGCTCCGGGGCCTTGCTGGCGCGCGAGCGCGCTGCGCCACAGCTGCAGAACACCTCACAG
The DNA here is from genome assembly GCA_009767595.1 of Symbiodinium kawagutii. Lineage (NCBI taxonomy): Eukaryota > Dinophyceae > Suessiales > Symbiodiniaceae > Symbiodinium > Symbiodinium kawagutii. Next base: position 134,639 of record VSDK01017113.1, on the reverse strand, counting down.
TCATCGCCTGAGCATATCCAAGCACCATGGGGTGGGAATTCACCATGCCAAGAGCAATCCTGGTAAGAGAAGTGATCTGATGGAATTTATCAATGTGATACTTAAACCATGTTCAATCGGAAAGTGGTGCTCAACAACAGGAAACGTGACCAACACCTGTGCACCATCGCATCACCACGTGTAGCCTATTGTGATTCTGCATCAAGCGTAAGATCATTTGAGGGGATTTTCAGCCCTGGCGAAACTCCAGCTGGTGCGCCCTAATGCCACAGTCTCAAAGATTTCTTGGCAACTTGAAGATTTCTTGCCGGAATTTCGGAGAATTCATCACTTCTTGGCTGCGAGATTCTTCCCATAGACCAACACGCCTTCCCCACCCTGCGCCTTTCGGGATGGGAGGTGCGGCAGATCGTTCCTTTTTCTGAGGAACCCACTTCCCTTTTCC
>VSDK01017113.1:114194-131694 GCA_009767595.1 Symbiodinium kawagutii | reverse complement strand
CAAAGCGGCATCTGCAGGCAGCAAAGACAAATATAACACCCCAATAGCCAATACCTTAATCCGCCATATACCTCCACACTCATGCCACACTCATGCCACACTCCTCCTGTATTTTAGACATCTAGGGCCGAAGATCCACAGCCAGTGCATATCAGGTCTTCGTCTCCCGGTCCCATCATCATCTTGCTCAGGACTCCCACTAATCAATCTTGAGCTTCGGAAACTGCGTCATTGTCCAAGTCACTGATGATGAAAATGTGCATCTATTTGATGCATCTCACATATATCATGTTTTTGTCAAGTGTATGACGCGGATGTATAGCAGCCGCCCTTTGGGAGGCACACCCGGCTTGGGGATATATATTGTATGTATATATATATATACAAATAGAACGGTGTTTGTACACACACGCACACACACTTATATACTCTTTACAAACGTGTTGTTCACCACGATGTACCTGCTTTAGTTTGGCTCCCCATGTAACTTTACTGAGTGGTAATCTTAAACGAGGGCAAGGCCTCCTGGAAAGAAACCCCAACCGCCGCAACTTGTGCCATCAACTGGTCGGGTTTCCACCATCGTCCAGCCAGGTAGTGCGAACTACGAACCAATCTCTCTAAAACATTATGGAGAAATGGCTCAACGGAAGATCTCTGGATCATAGTGGATCAAAGTGCCTGACATTTCCACGCATTTCCGTCAAATTGACAAATCGTGACAAATCATTCTGAATGATTTGGGGGGAATCGTAGCAGCCTGCTGCTGGTGTCTGGATTCCAAGAGTGCCCTTAGGAGCATCACTGAGCTGCCACACCCTGGCCATGCTGGATCCATGCATGCCCCACCAACAGAGCTGAAGGGCACTGAGCACAGGCCGGGGCCAAGCTCCACAAAGAGAACTGGTGGTTGATAGCTAGCTGCTGGCTCTTGGGATCCCATTCTTCTTTGGTGCACTGCAGTGCCTATGCGGATACAAAACTGTTTGGCTGCTGACCCGTTGCAATACCATTATCAAAAAGACACCGACCAACTTGATCAACGCGTGTTTCACAGCTACAAGTACATGGAAGTCGCCACTACCATACCCGGGCCTAGGTACTTCCAGGCAGACGGTGTCACAACGTGGCTGCAAGCTGCTGCATATGCCGCCTGAGAGCATGCTTGCAACCCGGCCTAGCGATGCCTATCACCACAGAATCCATCAGCGTTGCCACATTTTAATCTATATGATTCAAAAGGTTTGGACCCATTCAAAGTAAAGCACTACAGGATAAAAAGAGCAGCGCCAACTGATGACTTTTCACTTAGACCAACAGCTGCGTCGTCGAGCTGCACGAGACATCCTTAACCGGGACCACGACGTGTCACGCTGTGCATCCCCACGAGGAGCGCCACCCAAGCACCAGACATGGGGAAATGGGTCGCAGGTCCCTCAGCACGGCGAACAGGGACCCGAACAGGGACGACCTGGACCAAAATGGATTTGTGACATAACCATGAAATATATATATATATGGATATATGGATATATTCTGTCGGATATCATGGAATGATTGATACCATATAAATCCATATATATATTCCATATATCAGCTGTAGCCCATGATTCCCCCACATAATGCCCCACCAGAATAGGGCGACAGCAAGCTCTTACTCATGATCCATGGTGTTTGACAACCCATTGAGTAAGTAATTCTCTAGGGAAGCAGCTGTTCTACAATGATAGCAGCCTACCTTGGCGGATTTATCCGACTTGCTCATTCAACAACTTGCCTTCCAAAATCACGCTGATGTGCCCACGTCAAAACTCAGCTCAACTTGTCAGTTTGTCAAAAATTGACGCGGATTCAACTTAACAACCTCAGGACCTTATTTCAAAGTATGAGCATCTTTACAGTGGGTTTCCCTGTTTTTTTTCACTATCTAACCTTCAAATCTCCTTTGAGAACATAACCTTCAGATCTCCCCATCTTAAATCATCACCTTCAGAACCGCCACTTCGGATCTCCCTGACCTCAACTGGTCTGCCCTGTGGTCCCCTGTGGTCCTCTGTGGTTTCCAGGGTCCCCCACCGCTGCTACAATCCACAAGTCGTCCACCAGTTTTTCTCGACCGTTGCGTCCAGACGGTCTCGTAGTGAAGCAAATGCCGCCGAAGGGCCAGAGCAAGACCTTGCCCACGTTGACACATCTTTAAGTGAAGATGTCAAGGTCATTCCTATAGGTCATAGATTCCTATAGTCCTGTAGAGTCCTATAGATTATAGATTCCTATGAAATGGATAACATGATAGGTGAACAACAAATTCCCTGCTTAATCGAGGATTACATATTACATAAAAGAGATGATATAAACATAAGTATAATTAAGTATACATCGATTTCATTTTATTCTGATTCAAGAGATGCTTTAAACATAGGTTGTCGTACATTTGCAACAAGCAGGCTGCCACTTGGTGGAAAGTTGGGCGATCTGATTGTAGTTAGAGTGTTTGAACAACAGTTGTGTTTACCAACGGGCACCACTCTGCAGGTCCATAGCCACAGTTGTTCTCCCCAAATTGCTCCACCTATGGGAAAACACCCATTGCCGCGAACAAACAAAAGTATAGTAATTATCTGAATAGATAAAGTATGTAGAAGGCACACGGTGATATCAGTGATATCTTCAGAAGATCTGTGTATTGCAAATGCAGATGCTGCAGATGCTGCAGATGCTGCAGATGTAGAAGATCTCTGAAGATCTCTGAAGATCTCTGAAGATCTCAGATCTGAGAAGTAAATGTAGAAGTTGTATGAAGTTGTTGCGTTGATCTGTTGATATCTGTTGTACATGTCATGTAGAAGTTGTTAGTATGCAGTCAGTGAGAATGGCACCTCGGCGATGGTGCCGCCACACCGGCGGGCCATGGTTCCATGACCTCGATGCCGTGTGAGCTGAGTAAATGGATGCTGACCCTTGGTCATGACCCTTGGTAATGACCAGTGATGGTATCCTTCTCCAAGTAGTGGGTGATATATCGTCCATTGGGGTTGGCGAATACCGGCGTTGGAGTCGATGGGTCTCGGAATCAAGCCAACCAGACAAGGTCAAAAGGAAATGGTTGATGGTACAAGTTCTATGGGACAAGCAGTTTGCGTCCCCAACTCATCCATGCCTGATACCAAAGCCCCATAAGCAGCCCAGAGTACACAAGTCTGCCTCAGAACTGAACCCAGTTCTTCCGGCATTGGATGCCTATTGTTGGGGGACAGGACTACCTTAAGCGATTTACCAAGTGAGTTCTGGTACCCACATGTAGATTCATGTAAAAAAAAAACATGTAAAAAAACTCCATCTATAGCCAAGGCCCAATGTGTCCTAGTTCAGTCTTCAGAACGGTCTTCACCCACTAATTACATCCTTTGTGAGTAGGACTTGCCGATAGTGGTACCAACGGAAGGATCAACATATCGAATACTAATGCCCTCATGAAAATAGATAGAACTGCCGCCACCTTCAAACAAGAACGATGCTTGGTCAACCACCTGTCCAATACGACGGAGCAACCAACCCATCTACCAACCAAGCATCCAAGCAAACGACGAAAATATCACCTAACTGTCTGAGTCTGTCTGAGTCATTCTCAACCTCTGAGTGCTTCGGACCCATCTCATGACATAGCACCGTTCCCACCAGTAGGAGTTCATTGCCCGTGACTAGGGCGACGCGCACCTCAGAATGCAGCAAATGCAGGTTGCCACTGCTGTTCACTGTTGCCGTTTGTAGGTACTGACCATAGATAACAATAATAGGGTGACGAACAGTTACGGGATGTAGTGGATGTAAAGAAGAAACGCCACTACATGACATGGTTGATGATGGTTGATGGGTAACCCCATTGGCAATCACGTAGAACAACCAACAAACCAGGACGTTTTCATGCCTTAGGTTGTGGTGAGATGCCTCAGGACACTTAGGTTGTATTTGGGGTGTTGACAAAATGGAAACCCACAGCTGACAGCTAAACGTGCTGCTCTGGTTCATGTGCGCAAGATCCTGCTCCAAATTATATAGACTGAATAAGGTGTACATGTATGTGCAAGATACTCACAAGATTGCACCTGATTCCGACATGCACATCCGTTCCATATGTTGATTCCCTATCATCGTCCTGTACGAATTAAATAGCAATAATAATGATGGAAGTAACATGCCCCGTGAAACCTTTCTGTAAGCCCTTTGCACCCGAGAGCCTCCAAAATTACAGGTTTTGATTTTTAGTTTCAAATACATGAATGGTCACCAGCTATGAAAGGTGAAATTGCGGTGTTCGTTGCAGACTTGGAGACTCATGAAATCTTGTGAAGCTGGGATTTAGATCTTCAACTACTATGTTTGGTTGTACTTCCTGGTGTCGTTTAATGAGCTATTGCAGCTATTGGATTGTTTACAGCAGATTTAAGGTCATATGAGCGAGCGGCAAACCTCAAGTTAAAATCGCGGAATTTCTCAATTGTTATCGTTTTTGTGAGTTCACGATATCGTTTCCCAGTGTTTGGTGACATTGGATACCCTCCCACTTCACTCTTGATGCGCAGTCAACTACTCTGGCTTTGCCTGGATGATTATGCTGCGCTGGTGTCAGCAACAAATTGTTGAGTCTGGTGTGGTCATAAGCCTTTCACAAAACCGATTTCAACGAATTACTGGATGGGCCCGATGGGCAACTCATGAAAAGAAGAAAATCCGCTTATCGTTGCGTTATCGTTCTGCTTGTCGTTCCAAAACCTCTTACGTTATCGTTTTTGGGAGTTCACTATATTGTTTTACAGGTCCCGGAGCAATTTCCTGAAGATATTCCAGCCGAAGATTAAAGTTAACTACGGATTAGCCTTTCTCTCATATGATATATATGTGCTTTTAGGCAGCTGGTATTCTCAATGCGTGATGTGTTTACAAGATATTAAAAGTTACAATCGATTATGTACATAATGTACATAATATAAAATACAGATAAATATAAATATGATCAACCGGTCTAATCATACAGGATACGACAGAAATAATTAGCTCTCTTGATTGGGCGTCTAAGTGTTCTAATCGATAACGTCGATAACTATTTTCCCTTTGCCTATCAATGGTGGTCAAGAGTGTTCAGAGTGATCATTGTAGTCCAGGATTATAACAAACATCTGTGTTGTTGTGTTGGATCCCTATCCTTGCTGTTCAATCGCTAGAAACAAGCAACACATTGTTGGATCCCTGTTGTTGTTAACTTCTACCAAACGTCAAAACAAGACAACAAGCCGGGTCACTGTGCCAAACAAAACGAAACTGGTTCCTATTGAGATGCCCCCCTACCTGTCTTGAGGGGTGTCCAGGTTGGCATTGCCCAAGTCCAAGGCGTCTACCCATACGGGCAGCTGATGCTCGTTGACGGCATCCACAAGCTGCTTGATGAAAAAAATCACCAGGAACCTGCCATCAGCCGTGCCAGTCATGACAGGAAAACCGACGGAAACTGAGCGGTTTCAGTGTCTTGATATCGGTTGACGTTTAATGCTGCTCTACCAGTCGAAAACAAATGAAAGGAAAGACTTTAGGCAAAAGCCACACAGGATATTGATGTTTGGGGCCTGGAATTACTGTCCTCAGCAACCTATATAACGCTGATCCACTCGGACATGGATGACCATTCTCCTCCCGCTTCCCATGGCACCAACTCACTCTCAACGGTGCACCCGCAATGGACCCGGCAGGAAAGGCGCAGTCCTGGAGCGAAAAAATGAAAATGGCAGCAGCGAGGTTCGACTCGGTACTCTGAGTTCGCCCAGGATTTGTATCTCTCCCTGGGGTCAAAATGCTACTTCAGAAACCAACTCACTGCCTCAAATCATTACTTGAGGCAGGGGAGATAGGATTTGTCTCCTATCCAACATAAAGATCCAACATTGCTGTCCTGTCAGCTGGCCAACTGCCCCGGTGAACATGACAAGATGGCAAAGGTCTTCCCGTAGACACCACAGACCTGCCCTGCCTTCGACTGCTGAGCTCCAGTTCCCCCGAGTCCATTCATGGCGAGGTCCCGGTGATCTGCCGCCAAGCGGCTGGATTCACGTCTTGATTGGGTGTCGAATGGGTGTTCAGCGCATGGAAAATGATGAAAAATGGTGCGGATTTCAAGTGATTTCAAGGTGATGTCAGATTTATGTTCTTTTCTCTTCTCACCACCTTGAAAGTTTGGCAACTCTGGTCGTTTCAAGCCACGTGCTGCGGAGCTATGGTCAATGATCAGGGGAGGGTGATCCATCCATTTCTATCAGTGGTGGGATGAACCGCCTCTAATTCCGAGAGCTCTCATTCCATTCCAGTCCTATCATTTCTTATCCATTGATGTACTTTGTGTAGTTTGGTCTAAGCGGGAAGTTGGAACTCTGGCATCCTAAGCAGTTGGATGAGGATGACCAGCCTGCCATCTCAATAGCTGGCACGCCCTGTGGCGTGCAACACTTGGCTGCTTGGACCCTTGGACCCGCGATGATCAACAGCGACAATCAGCACATATTTCGCAAGCATTCCCAATCGGAAAATATCAGAAGGGGTAATGACCAGAAACTTTTGATGTATTTTGACACTGTTCATTTGGAGCTCTTGCCAAGAAAACTTGAGAAGACTGTGTATCCTTCATCCACCGACAGGCCATCCTTCAGCTACCCTTTTGCATTCTTTTGCAACCTCTCAGTCAATGGCTGGGCCATTTGGATTTCACTGGCAAACCACTCAAGGCATCTTGGGTTTAGTGGTTCTTCACCTGCTGGAACTTATATAAGTCTGACCAAGATACAAGGAGAAGCCTTGTTTTGGGGCACACATTCTGATACATTTTGCCTCTCATCCAAATGGCTTTAACACTCCGCCAAAGCAATTTCCAAAGCGTACGGTATGCCGACACCCAATACATGTCCACCCCTGGATGACAAGAATACACTGCACATCTGCGCCAAAATTGCTGCACCGGCGCATCAGTTGACTGCTCTGGACAATGCAGTGGTTTTGCTGTGCAGATCCTGGGTGCTCTCAGCTCCGTTCAGCTCAGGGTTGATCTGGTGACTTTCACGCCGATCTTCCAATGATAAAAATTCCGAAAATCGGAGAAGGATCGAAATCGCCATGAGCACCCACTGCATTGCTAACCGCGCAGCATCATGGGCCGCATCGAATTCAAAGCTCAGTTCGACTCACTCTTTTACGACCACCTGGCAACTCATGAGTTCACAAGGAAGTGCAACAGGAAGTGCAACAGCATAACAGATCATAACAGCAAGCAACAAATATTGCTCTGTACGGCGATCTTCGGCGTTGGATCATGGCGTTGCTAAGCTGAAACTGCGCAGATTTTCACAGCACCACAGCAGTTGCAGCGCCCAGCGACCGTGGCCGGACGCTCTTGCCGTTGCACCCTCTGAATCGCATCATGTGCGGGCGCCGAGAGGACCTCGGGAGTCAGGAATGGTATGAATGGGCAGCCAATGGCATGGGTGTGATCGATTCTGCTGGTGACATTGTTGTTTTACTGCTTAACCATCATCAATCATCCCTCTCGAGTCGTTTTTACGATTGTTCACTCATTCATCATCCAATCATCATCCAATCATCATCCCAATCATCATCCCAATCATCCAATCATCTTCCACATTCTTCCACTTGCCTCAGTGTTTCACAACGGATCGGGCACCAGCTTCGGTCACGTAACTTGTTCACAACTGAGCACCAGCACTGCAGGACCAATGGTGGGAGGCACCATGGGCCTCGCGAGCAGTTTTGGACGCCCTAAAGAAGTGCCAGGACTCACTGGAAAGATAAATCGATAATATGTAATGTTATGTAACGTCAAAACAAAATAACTATAAATGATATAAACTAATATAACATGATATATTTAATGTATATAGATATTTTATGGATATATTGAGATAAACATTACATACACAGATACTATCTATATATTCTGAAAGACCATTGATAAATATTGACAAGCTGCTGACTCATCATGAAGTTATCATGTTTATAGATAATTTAGGACCGCGGTGGAACGGCTGCGGTGGGAGTCTTGTTCGGGAGGCCTCTGGTAACTTTCCTTCCCAGATATCGTTCTGTCAAGGGTGCTCTGTTGAGAAGTGTCCAAAGCCATCAACGGAGCCATCCAACTCTTTTCCAAGCCAAGCTGGTTGCACCATGTTGCACCCTTCGCTCCAGCTCACTGCAAGAGGGCCAGCTTGAAGCGGCTGCTGCGGCACCTGGCAGCGAAGTTGTAGAGCATCACCAGGCCCGCAGCCGGAATCAACGGCACCAACGCGTACAGCAGAGTCTTCTCCGTTCGCATGCGCCTCACCAACGCAGCAACGTGGCAACGCGATTCCGCCATCGTCAGCAGTTCTGTGGAGTGCACCCATTGGAACTGGGGAATCCCTAACAAGGGATGGAAAATCAAGAACTCGGGAAGCCGATGACATCCGACTGTGACAATCCATGATAATCTTCTTTCGTGTTGGGAAACCTACTGGTTGAGTTTGCCAATGGACATCACAACCAGGCACAGCTAGCTTCAGCAAGTTCAAGGCCTTGGCAAAGCTTTCCAACCCCTTGGCTGCCCCCTGTGGCAGCCCTAGGCACCTTGAATGGACTCTGGGATTCGGCACCTTGGCAACTGCTGCGCTTGTGGTGCTCCGTGGAGCACGTCAGCATGGGCCACTGACCATCGCTCTACTGGGTCTCCGCACATCCGGCATCGGTGGATCTGCCAGGGCACAGAGGCGAGTTTGGTACAGATGATGTACTGTACATTGGTACTGCATAGAGGTTTCTCTATGAAACTCAAAAGATTGCAACAAACACCATCTTGCAGACTTATCTCAAATTGTCTCAAATCATATCCCTGTTGCAAACTGATCAGCAGTGAATCATCCTTTAGAGCCCTTCGAAGTATTGCAGGGTCTGGCTTCCAATTGGATTCAACAATGACATCAAGCGATCAAACCAATCAACCCAAAGTCCCGTCCCCATGGGTCCGTTGAATAACAACATATGAGACTGTCCGCATCACATCCCAACCATCTTGGAAATCTCCGTTATTTTCGTCTTCTAGTAGGGAAACCACCGGATTTAGGGTCTGACACATGGACAAACCATCTGCAAAGAGGGGTTGAAGCCAAGGCGGTTCCAGGGCCCTGGCCAGTTCTGGTCAACGATAAGTATTCATCCAAGAAGTCTGGCCGCATGATGCCGCATGCACAGGGTCTGCGACTTTGAAAGCTGTTCCCTGATGATCGGAAAGATCAATGAATTGCCAAAGAACCCATGAACCCATGACTTGTTGTCAGATTGGATGGATATCCTCAACTGTTGAAATGTTCAGGCGTTTTTTCATACTCCACCTGTCTCAACTTGACTCAACCTTTCTGGTTGAGTCCTAGGCTCAACATGTTCGAAAAGCTCAGAGTCAAACCTGGGCCCTTGGTGGTTTCCAAGTCGCCTGGCACGCTTGACTCTCCGACTCATGGTATAGGTCACCATAGGTCACCCAGTCGCAGGAATGGTTGCAGCAATGGTCACGTCCGTTGGGGAAGCCACCAGCTAGACTCAACACCGCTCGGCATGGGCTGGGAATCTGGGGCGATACTTAGCAAATATATATATATATATATAGAAATATATATGTATATAACTTGGTCTTCTGATCAACCAATACTATCAACAGTGAGCAAGAATGTCAATCCTGAGCTTTGAATGAAATGGGAGAATAGGTACGATCTCAATCACAAAAGAATGAAAGTGACCGTAAGTGTTTAATGGCCAACCCTAGTACCAATCACACCTATCACCAACCACCATGGATACTGCCATACGGCCGGATATGTGGAATCTAGCCCGGTGATTTAGTTCACCCATTGTGCAACCATCCATTTCTGGCAAAACCCCGTAGGTCAGCAGGACCTGCTAAGACCGCTTTGGCTTGGGTCGAAACTCTCGATAGTCACCAAGCGGTATAAACATGACTCTACCATTGACAATCATCCATTAATCAAACATTAAAAACCATCTATCGAACTCATAAGGCATTGATGATTCACCATCAACTTTTTCAACTTTGCAGCTGTTGGGTCTAGCCCGTAGCGGTCATGCTCCCTGCAAGTCAGATCGGTTGGTAATCTGGTTTCCAATCCGAACTGAATTGTTGACACAGGGATTCGAATTCACGAGCAGCCGCGTACAAGGTGTCCTTTGGGGTATCTTTACAAACCTCCACTGTACGAGAACACATTGCAGCAGCAAAAACTCGGTTCAACTGGGTCGGATATTCCTTGGCCGATGCTGTACGGAAAGCTCCATCGGCCGCCCGCCCGATGAGAGCGTACTGTGGTCGTGGGAGCCACGTACACTCATATTGCTTTAGCCAATAGGCCAGGTCCGTATGAGCTGTCAGGATCGTCGTGGGTTTGACTCCACGTGATCCGAATTTCCATTGTTCAAGATGGACCAAAGAAAATGGGGTCGGGCCGCTCAGCAAAGTCTGCAGCAAAGAGGTAGACCAGATGGACGGCACCTCCGGCTCCATGACCTCCCTTGGATGCTCACCAAGAACAACGCCGCCATTGAGCGCCGTAATGACGGCCAGGTGGACCCCCCTGAGCAAAAGGGTTGATCCCACATTGACTTGTTTCAGCTCGGACAAGCCCCGGAAAGCAATCCCCCATGGCTGAGATTTGCTTCGAAGGGGCCTGGGCCCACGTAGAGCTCGGCCATGGAGATCAAGCAAGGCACGATGCCTTGCAGCTGTCCAGGTCTCGCATGGAGGGCCCAATAATAGGGCTGCCAATCGACCAGCTCTGGCGATGTCACATAGGAAGCTCCAAAGCCGATGATCCCAGATGTTAAGGGCCGGGTGTACTGCTGTGTCCAGTGAGAGCAAGACACTGTGGCCCGGCTGGCCTGCAAGGTAATGTTCCAACCAGCTATGGACATCCCCGGGGCGTCGGCGTCCGGAGTATAGATGCACAAAGACCCGGAACGGCAGCTCAAGCGTGGCCGGCGGCGAGGGCCACTTGAGGATTGGCCGATCCCGTCGTGACTTCTCCCACAGGGTCAGACGGTCGAAATGCAAAGTGAGGATGTCACGTTCACGTACTCGAGCAAGTCCAGGGGCAGCTGGGCGCGAGGACGAAGAATCAGGAGGGTGTAAGAGCGCCTCCTCGATGTCGGCAAGCTGGCATCGAAGATCCCAGAGAGGAATTTCAGCAGCCCAATCCGCGATGACATACTCAATGGCGTAGTGGAGCTGATCGTTATGCGGAGAATCCCGCTGGGACTGTAGCCAGTCAACACAGGCAACCTCAACAGGGGCACCCCAAACGCTGTAGAGCTCCATGACAATGTCCACAAACTGGTCGGCCAAAGTCGAGAGAGTCATAGTGGTGGAACCGGCAAAATTATCCAGCCAAGCCTCACATCGAAGAGAAAAGGCAGCCAGGAGCGCAGGATATTCGGGTACAGCACCGATATCCGCCCAAGCTTGTGCCTCATGGGTAAGCCAAAACTTCTTGGTGAGCAAGGCAGTGCGATGGCGTTCGTGCGGCAATGGTCGTAGCGGCCCATAAAGCCTCCTGACGCAAGGTAGCCGTTTCACATCCTGGAGGTGTGGAGGCAGCTTGACCGTTGTGGGCTCGTCCGGTGGTCGGACACCAGCCAAACGGGAAAAACAGCCATTCCCACGATATTTCAGGTGTTGCACCAATCGGGCACTGGTACGGAAGTCCTTGAGACACCCGGGGCACGTTGAGGTTTGAGCAAAACCTCGTTCATCTGAATAGATGCCGTGGCCGGAGAACAGGTGAGCTCCAAGCTGCTGTTTGGATAAGCAGACAACGGAGCAATGGGCACAAGGATGAAGTTCAGCTGGTAGCGGAGCATCGGGTTGTGGCTGCGTTCCTTCCCACTGAACGTCATGAGCGGCCAGGGTGTCGTCAATATCCTTGTGGAGCTTGAAGGTGTTGAGGGCGATGACTTCTTGCATAGTACTGCGTCGAAAAGCACGTTCAATCAAGGCACACCAAGAAGGATGGGCTCGGACTTCTGAAAAGAAGGCGGTCCAATCAGCCTCAAAAGCATCCAGCAGAGCTCGCGGAAGCTCAATCACAGAACTGAGCCATCTGAAGTCCACAGCAACTGCAGCAAGCCAACTTCCTTCGCAGCGACAATCAGCCAAAAGAAGGTCCACATACCACTGGTCAGCCCAATGTACCACGAAATGAAGGTATTTGAGGCGCATCTTGGCCAGGACAAGGCGAATAGTAGGCAAGTGAAATTCAGCTCGAAGGTCATCATCTGTCGAACGAGCTGTCTCATCCCAAAATCCTCTGCCTGTGATGGAGCGCACCCAACGCATGAAGCAACTGTCCAACGCATGGAGATGCTGCAAACTCATATCCGCCCAAACAGCGGCACCATACAGGAGCTTGGAGATCACCAAAGACTGCAGCAAACGCAACTTGGTTGTTGTCCCAATGAACCTGTTTGCAAAGAGGGGACGTCGCAACTCAGCAAAGGCACGCCGCGCTTCCTTTTGGCGGAAGCCTAGCTCTTCAGTCAGGTCACCTGCCATCCCATATCGGCCTCCAAGGTGCTTGTAGGACGCAGAGATCTTGAGCTTGATCAAGTGATCCCTGCACGGGACAACCAACTCCGGGGTGCGATCATCCGGGAAGGTTTTGAGCCTCGCCTCAACAGCACCAGGTCCCCGGAACATCAAAACTACTTCAGTCTTCTTGGCCTCCAAATTCACAGTCAAGCCTGCATCTCGAAGAAGGTCCCAGACAAAGGCGGAGGTATCTCGGAGCAACGCGACGAGTGCCTCCGGGGTGGTGGCGGCCATACTGATCGCCACGTCATCGGCCCATATGACTGTCGGTGCTCGAATGTCCATCTGCGAGCTCCCTGCCTGAAAGGCAGGATGAGCATCCAGCCATTGTTCCAGTTGGTTCATCAAGCGAGCCAGGAGCATCCCGAAGCCGATGTCTGCCAGTGGAGAGCCCGGACGTGTTCCTCTTTTAGTTGAAGTGCATTGTTCGGAGGCCTGGTCTGGATTCGCCAGGGTAAACCAGGTCCCCTCATGGACGTCTGCAAGCAAGAGCCGAAGGGCTTGAGGCAGCACAGAATCAAAGCGGTCCCGAGCATCCGCCAATCGGGCTGCAAGCTGGTCCAGGTCAAAGTCATCGCTGTCGAAAATCTCCGTCAATTCTTCACGTGCCAGCGGCTCATTGACCTCAAACACAAGCTCTCGCAAGAGGTGGTGGTAGGCTGAACGGAGGTCAATGAACAAAATCGCCGTGCTGGTATGAGTACGGCGCGCTTGGCGAGCGTGTAGTCGAAGGGTGTGCATTGCGACAGCAGTCTGTTGATGAGGTCGGCCTCCAAGTTGTCCAGGACTGCGCACTGCCTGAAAAATAGGAAGCAGCTTGGCTCGAAGCCAAGCATGTCCAACCTTAGCTAACGAAGAGGAGAGCAAAATCCCGCGGTATCGGTCCGCTTGGCGAATACTCCCGTTGCCTTTGTGAAGGGCAACTAATCTGCCACCTTTGAATTGAAAGGGCTCTTGAGAGGTGATCACAGACTTGTGGATCAGGGAATGGATCTGCAGCGCCACGGCATGAGGAGCCAAATGCAGCAAGTCCGGGACAATGCCATCTAAGCCCGGGGCCTTCCCAGGAGTCTGCCTGCGGCAGATAGACTCGATCTCAAACAAAGTAGGGAGTTCCTCCAAGGCAACAACCTTGTTGTGCTGCGAACAGGAAGCACTCTGACGAGTCAAGCAAGCATTCCAGGCTGTAGCAAATGGAGTCGTGGTCCCTGCTTCGAGTTGTTCGAAGTGCTGCAGAAGAGGCCCAAAGAGATCAGGTCGCGCACAGAGTCTCTTCGAACGATGCTTCGGCAAGGTGAAGCGGATCTTCTTCCAAATCTTCTGAAGGCCCCCTTCTGTATCTGCTTTACCAGCATCAAAAGCCAAGGCATCGAAGAATGCGCGGTCGTCTGCTCTAGTAGCCTGCTTAACTTCTGCAGCAAGATATTTGAGCATCTGAACACAGGTCTCTTTCTCCTCAGCCAGGGTGTCCGCAGTGGGGGCAAGCTTGCCAGGTGGATCACGTTGGGCTCGGAGCAATTGAAAGTATCTCTTCCGGAACTTCCGTTTCTGCAAAATCAGAGCCCAGGTGTGGTCAGAGAGGTTCTTCTTCAAAGGTCGCACATGCTGTGCAGGTGCAGCGGCATCCAATGTTGTCTTCATGGCACCTGTCAGCAACGCAGCATGTGAATGGACATCAAGGTGGCAGGCAGCCAAGGGAAGTGTAGCAGCCAAGGAATCCGTGGCACCAGGGGAAGCAAGCCAGTTCCGCAGGGCAGCACGATCTGGGCGAGCAGCTTGTCTTTGTCTGGCAGTGGCCCGGCAACTGGCTGAAAATTCGCACATTGTCACCAAATGATCTGTACGTCTGATGCTCAAGTCAACCTCCTCAGAGACCCACGAAGAAATCTCAGCAGCCGGAAGGGCAGCATCAAGACAGATGTAGTCCAAGCGCCGCCACACCGATTCAGACGGGTGTAGATAGGTGCCACTGCTGCCTGAATGACAAGAGGTGAAGGTGGCTGGAGACCAAAGTCCATGCTCCAACATCCATGAATGGAAAGCCTCGCCTGCAGGGTTCTCTGTTTCTGCATTCAAATCTCCGACAGCCGGGCTGACAAGGCTGCCAAGGTGGGCGTTGGCGTCGCCCGCAAAAACGACCTTCCAGTTCTGACAATGTGTGCGCAAACAAGCGGAGATGCCAGCCCAGAAAGTCTCACAGGCTTCCAGTCCATGGTCCGAATGAGGGCTATGAGCGACAACGATCACAAGCCGAAAGCTGGGATGTCTCAGCTTGCAAACAAGCCATTCCGGGCCAGAATCAACGACGGTGCAGTCTTGGAGTTGAAAGGGCCGGATACCTCGACCAATTGACTTGCGTAGATTGAGCCACAGTTGAACACCTCCTCGGCCTCCGCGTGCAGCTGGATGTCCGATCACAGCATAAAGGTTGCTCTGAGATGGGCGGTCCTGCTTGTGCCGGGTTTCCTGGAGGGCAACAAGGTGGCAACCTTGTTGATCAAATTGCCGCATCAAAGCAGTTTGACGGCTGCCTGGGTGGAGGGTCGAGGTTTGTTGATTGTCCTCCAAGGTCAAAACGTTGGCTGTAGCAATTCTCAATGTGTATGTAGCAGTGAAAGAGTCATCACGAGGGGCCTCGGGCTCAGGGGTCAAAGAGACCTTGGGGATACGTGGTTGCCGGTGCACCAAGTCTTCTCCAATCAAGCGGGGAAAAGCTGGATGACCTTGAGAAATAGGGGCCAGAATCCAAAGCCATTGCAAAGAAAGAAGAGCTTGGTCAGAGGTCAACCAGTCAAGGATCGCATTGTGCGCAAAGGGCAACGTTGTAGCATATTTTGCCAACTCATCGACAAGCTCATTGTATGTGTCGCCCTGGTGCGCATACACATGGTGCCAAGTCACAGACGATGAACCAAAGGCAATCGTGAGGAGCTGGGCAAGAGATCTAAGAAGCACCTGCCAAGGACGGTTACTGTGACTGGTCCAAAGTCCTTCAGCCAAATTGCCAGTGACCGTGGCATCATAGTGGAATGAAAAGGTAGGTCGAGTCCAGGAGGACTGTTGTTGAGCCCAAAGACCAAGATGCAGAGCCCAAAGAAGTCCCCAGCTCATGGCGTGGTGTTCTGCAAGACCAGCCCAGCCATCGGGTCCAGGAATGGCCAACATGCCTCCTGCTCGGTGACCTTCAGAAGTCGACACTATGAGGCAAATGCCAGAGCCAGTCGCGTGGTCACTTTGCCGTGAACCATCCGTATAGAAAGAGAAATGGTGAGGTAGTTCTCCATTCCATGCAGGAAGCTCCTGCCATGTTCTTCCATGGGGTGTGGTCCAATCGATGCTACCCGGCCAATGGGTGAGCAAAGGGATCCTGATGTCAAAAAGACCGCGATAGAAGGCCAGAACCGAGGCGAAAGGGACTGCCACAGTGGCATCATGAGTCAGAAGATCAGCCAGAAAAAGGGGTCGAGGCTGTTGGCCAGAGGCTGCAGGCGAACGGGTATGAGCCACCGGCCCGTCTCTTTGGCGCCTGTTAGCCTGACTCCTTTGTTGTAGAAAACTGGCTGAGTCTGTATCATCAGGATCGCTGTCGCTGTCCGGTTCCGGATCAGATGGCATCTGCAAAGCATCACCAGGTACTTCACGAAGAACTCCAACTATATGGGGGTTCATCCCATGATCCAAAAGGACTCGCTGGGTCGGAGGGATCGGCCGGCCTCGTATCAGCACCTGACAGTCCCAGCCGTCTCGAGAAGGGCTGCATTTGTCAAAGTTGTTGGTGTGCCAAATCAGCGCTTC
Organism: Symbiodinium kawagutii; assembly: GCA_009767595.1. Lineage (NCBI taxonomy): Eukaryota > Dinophyceae > Suessiales > Symbiodiniaceae > Symbiodinium > Symbiodinium kawagutii. The sequence goes on along the minus strand of VSDK01017113.1, from coordinate 115,220 downwards.
TGGAATCGTCTCTAACAATACAGAAGCTGCCATGTTCCAGCGATCCCACCGAAAATGGGATGATAGGAGCACTCCTTTCCGGTCTGGCATGGCGACATCTCCTTGGGAGAAGAGCACATGTTTGACTTTGGGTTGAAACCCATCGTCAATCGGTTCCGGTTCAATTAAATGAAAGAAACAAGCTTCTCCTCGTCTATACTTGTCTTGCCACACCTGAACAATCTGCACTTCCCATTTGGAACGGTCGGCTCCAAGGACTGCCAGCCTGTGTTCATAGCACCTGAGAGAATTCTCATGGTGGATGTACCAGGTTTTGATGGGGATGCCAATTTCGCGCTCCTGCGGAGCTAAGTCCCGAAATAGCTCCTCAATGGCACCAAAACCAGTGCTCAATTCCTCAGGCCAAAAGGCAGTCGGTGCCGTTCCGACATCCATTGCAGTGAGAGGATAGGGCAGAGGGGAACGTGTAGCAACATCCAGAATGAGACTCGCTCCATTGTCGAGGGCCAAAGTATTGGACCACGAAAGATGAAAGCCTGCAAACCGTGTTTGGCAGGTAAAGCCCAAATGACGTTGGATGCAAAGCTCAACTGAGCCCCCTGCTACAATGACATCCAGCTTGGTCAGAACCGAAGTGGCGATGAAAGCATGATGGAGCCAAGGGCCATCATCCAGTCGTTGAGAGAGGAGTATTGCTCTTTCTGCTTCGCCAAGTCCTTGAGCAAGAAGAATATGTCCGGCAACAGGGACTCCAGCATTGTGTGGAGGGCTTGGACGAACGAAGTAGAAATCCAAGGCAACGCTGCTATCAATTTTGTCAATCCATAGGTGCATAAGTTCCTCTTCCCAGCCTTGAGTTGCAGCTCCCAGGAGTAGGGTCCGAGGAATCCAACAGGCTCGATCTCGAGCTACATGTAGATACCAGGTGACAAAGGCTGGCTCAGCCTGGACTCGTGGGGCTGCAGCTTCCAAACCAGCAAGATGTTGGGCTTGAACAGCATCAGGTGTTCTGGCGAGAGGTCGTGT
>VSDK01017113.1:97465-114169 GCA_009767595.1 Symbiodinium kawagutii | reverse complement strand
GGCGAGAGGTCGTATAGGCCGAGGTGGTGTTGCAGGAAGAGCCTCATCATCCAGAGCTCGGTAGGTAGGGCTCCAGGGTTCAAGGAACTCGTCCTCATCCAGGCGACACGAGGGCTCAACCGTCAAATCAATAACGGAAGTCCCAGAGAGAGCAGGTCTTCGTGCCGATACCTGTAGAAGTTGAACATCCTCGGCATCATCCTGGAAAATCGGGAAGACTCGGATCTCGATTCCGGCTCCAGAGGCGAGTCGGATCAAAGTCGAGGTAGAAACATGTGCACCATCAACATAGACATTGCCTCGCTGGGTACCAGCCGAGAGAGGAGGTGTCAGCAGGCTAATCAATGCAGGAGCATTAACAATCGCAGGCGAGGCGGCTGCGAACTGCTGCCCAGTATGGCCCATGGTGCCAGTAACCGGGATGCTTGTGACCAAAGCCGCAATGGCTTCAGGCCGAAAATCCTGCTCAATGATCAGATGTGGCAATACCTCATCACGATCTTGAGGTAGAACCGGAGGTGGAGGGGAAACAAGGCGAAGACCGGCAGGGCTACCATCTTCATAGAGATCATGCCAAAGACCTGATAGAATTCGCACCCAACTACGGCTGTCCGGAGGAAGAAGAACAACTCTGGAGGCTTCACATCGCCGATGTCGAGCATGGGAAATGTACCAAGTTCGAAGGCGCAGTCCATACGGTTGTCTGGCCTCCTCTGAGGTGCGGTTGGTATCCAGGTCACTGAACTCACCCGAAGAATTGTCAATACCTCGGGTTTCTGGCGGAGAGTGTGGCTCCAGCGAGGTGTCTGCATGGGCTCGATCAAAATCTGCAAGGGAAGCGCAAACACTAACACCTTCGTCAATCATCCAATCGAAGGTAGCTTGACCATGTTGTCCCTGACTCGATGGGGCCACATCAACTATGACATAAGCCCCATTCGCGAGGTGGTGATGTGATTGGTCATTTGCACCAAGTAGAGCTCCGTCGAGATGTACAATGCAAGTGCCCGAGTCCTCACATACATCGGCCAAGTGAAGGTAGTCGAGAATTTCAGACCTACGCAGGATCGATGGGAACGGTCGGACTCGGCGGTCCAGCTTGGGGAATATGCGAGCTGAAGGGCTCTGGCGATTCCTGTGGAAAATGATATCCGCCAAAACAAAGACTTTACCAGGGTAGTTGGCGATGTCGATGTTCCGGACAACGACGGCAGGGTGTAGCCAAGAGGGCAGTTCAAAGACTGTTGCTTGAACCCTGGCAACAGTGTGCAACCCTGAAATATCCTCATCCACACACTCTGCAATGTCAATCAAAGGCGGGAGATGCAAAGAGGCATCCACATCACATTCATGCCACTCCTGTCCAAAGAAGAAGAGCTCCCAAGCACGACTTCGCGGTGGCACATGACGGCGTCCAGAACTCCCAGAAGCGGGTTCAGGATCGGCCTCATCAGGGAAACGGTCCCTAGAACGAGAAGCATCTCGATTCAAAGTAGTTTGCATCAAGGAGAAAATCTCGGAGAGCTCCAGAGTGAAGGGTGGTCGACGAGGAATAGGCTTTGCCACATGTCGGTCATCAGAACGAAGACGATCACGATCATGTAGTGCCGCAAGTTCTCCAGGTGGTAGAACAGGAGAATCTTGTCGATCTTCTCCACAATGGATTGGGACCTGGAGGTCCCCAAAATCTCCAAAGTCATTGATGATGCGCAAAAGATATGTGTCCTTGAACGAAACTCGAGGAAGAGGTCGTCGAGGTCGAGGTGGTGGTGACCAAGGCGCAGGCGCTGATGCCGGTTGTCCAAGCTCCCAAGCGAGGGCAACAGCTTCCTCTTGAGCCTGCCATTCGGATTTGAAGTCGCTCTCATGGCAGATGGAGTGATTCCACTTGCCTACATCCAGGGGGCCGGCGACAAGCTCAGCCCTGGGCGATACACTAGGTGCCTGACAAGCCTCCAAGAATTGGTCTACTTGTCCACCCTCTGAAAAGGCGCCACCGTAACATGTCGCGCTCCACCATGTGCACCAGTAGGCGAGTCTTTCACCAATTCTGGTGAACCTGGAACGGGGACCGTGACTGCATCGGTTCGTGCCCTTTTTGGTTTTCTCATTTCGGCTAACGCTTCGTCGGCCTCCTTCTGAAGCTGTTCGAAGTTCTCTGCCATCGAAGATATACCCTGCCGGACTTGATCTGCGACTGCAGGTGCGAGGAAGTCGTCGTCCTCCTCTTCCATGTCGTCCTTCGAATCTTCGGTGGTAGTGGCCGCTGCTTTCTTGGTATTCAGGGCTATCTTGGCCTCCTTCAAGGCATCCAATGCTTGAATGGTATCGGCTTCCAACTTCTGGTCCTTCTCTTGAAATTCCGCAAGATACTTCCGCCAGCGAAGAAGAGAATCTGCAAGATGAGCTCGCCAGCTGGTATGCAAATTCAGCCTTGCATCGCGGCATTGCTGCAAGGTCTTCTTGGCTTTCGCGAGGGCATTCACAGCCTCGTGCATCTGTTGAACTTCTGTTTTGACGGTCTGCTGGGTGACATTCCGCAACAGGCCCTGGACCTCGGTGGACAGGTTCGATGCCACATCGTGCCTTTGCAAGGCAGAAAGCAACTTCTGCATCTCGGGGTCGGTGGTCGAACTCGAGGATGGTGCAGGCCGATCTGCCGGTGGAGCAGGAACGGAAGGGGCCGAGGCTCCCCCGTTCCAAGGAGGCTCGGGAGGCAATTTGCCAGCCTTCCCTTTGGGTTTGTTGGGCTTGGGGCGGCTCGGCGATTTCGGTTGCTTCTTGGGCTTTGGAGTCTGCGATGGCTGCCTCGGGGACTTGGGCGGCTGCTGAGTCCATGTAGGATCCCACTCCTCCTGGTAATAGTTCCAGTCCTGAGTGGCTTGCCGCGGCTTCTTGGGTTGCTTCACTTGTGGGCCACGACCGGTTTGCTGCGGCGGCCAGCCGCATTTTCCACAGAAAGCGGCATTTGCTTTCCTCCACAGGCGACAGTAAGAGCACCACCATGGAGCATCGGGTTCGTAAGCTGCCATGTGTACGGTCTTCTGGTACTTCCTGAGGAAGGCCTGTTGAAAGTTTGGATCCCAAGAATGATGGCCTCGAAGTCTCTTGAGGGCAGTTCCAACTTGGACTGGGGAGAGGCGAACTTGACCTCTCCTCCAAGCCCAAAGCAGATACCGTGCGGTAGAACGCTGTCTCCGCAATCTCCGCCTGGTTGTAGAATCCGTAGTGGACGAAGACCAGGAGGTAGAGCCAACCAAACATAAAAATATCCCAAAACACGAAAATCCCAGGGCAAACCAGATCAGGAGATTCGATGTAGTGGTGATGAGACAGGGTTTTTAGGCTTACCCTTAACCTGAAATCCAGAGTGTTGCAATGTAGCAGCGACAAAGGACCGCGGGGAACCCGCTAAGGTGACTACCCGGGTTGCTTGAGCAGAAACCTTGATTCACCATCAACAACACTCATTAACGACAAATGTTCGCTGTTGAGTTCTGAAATTACCATTAAAATTTCACTCAAACACATTCAATCACATTAAAACCACTGAAGTGGCTAGCAGTGAGGCTACCAGTGAGGCTACCGATGACCATTGAATCAACCGAATCAACCGAATGGCTACCGAATCAACCGATGACTCCAGGCATCCTCCAGGCGCAGCGCCTCTCCAGCGATGCAGCAATTGCACCAGGCTCAGCGGCTTCGACTGAACCAGCGATCCCGTTGTGAACGGTGCATGGCATGGCATGGATCCTTCGTTGGTTTCAGTAGGCTTGTGGTGGTGGGTTTATGCCTATGCTATCCTATGCTTGGTTTATGGTTGGCTTATGACTAACACTGAAGAAAACACCACGTTCACAACAATGGGAGATTCGGCCCAGTCAGAAATAGGAGGTAAACCATCTGGTGGCTGGGGAGTGATGGCTGGCTGTTTCCAAGGGCCACGAACCCTGGTCTTTTCTGGTGGAACCCATCATTCTGGCTGATAATTTTGAGCACCAAGAGTTTTCACTGTCACTATCCTGTACTATCCCAGCTGAGGTGTTGTGTTTTACCATACACTATAGAAATCTACAGGCTATATACCCGCATTGTAAATGATTGTACTGTCTAGTGTAGACAATCAATTCAGCAATTATTTTGCTTTTGGCTGCACCACCACATTGCGACACATGATAGCCAAGTTCAGATGCAACCCTAACTATTTGGGTGAAGGTCAAGTACATTTTAGCATGGTTGCCTAAAAGAAACTTCAGGTATCAAACTGGACAAAAATTGTTGATACATGGCCTTGATTATGCTTGGTTTCTTCAGGGACATTGACATGGATTCAGACCTTCACATTTGTTTCTGACTTTTGACACAGAATTATGACGGCATGGTGGGCAAGTTGGAGCATGTTCAGGCTGGTCAGGGGGTGAACAGCAAGAAAGATTGGTTGGTGTCCACCCCTCACTGGTCTTGCACAAGCAGTCGCCTTGAAACTTTCATTCCCCTCCAAGGCCCCATAGGGGCACAGAGCAGATCCTGGCAGAGCAACCGCCCGCAAGGATACCATCAGTATGAAGTCTTCTGCACTACAAATTTCTGCATAACAACTGCACTTGTTTTTGTGTGTGTGTCACCTGTGGACCTGAACCCTTCACCGTCCTGAGACGAATTCCATGCTGAAGAAGACAAGAAATGGTAACAAATGAAGTATATTCAGCATAGCTACCACTCGCAGAGGGGGCGGCAGCAGGAAACTTGGGCCAAAAATGCTTGTGGCTTCAAACCAGAAGTCATTTTGGCAATTACAACCTCCCTTCCTGGCTCACTGATTTTGGCTGATCACAATGGCAGCAGTAGCGCCATGAAGACGCAAATGCAACTGCAAAGCATCTGGGATACATTTGCTGACCGTGCATGTCACTGCCTGAGTCCAGAAACTTGAAATCAATCTTTCTTAGAGCCTTGCGACATCGTGCGATCATAGTCGTCAGCCCAAATTTGTGATGCTCAGGGTTTCCAAGTTGCAGGGCATGTGTGGTTCTGACCAGCCACAGGCAGCTGCGGCCATCCATTTTGTTGCGCAACGCGCAGCGCGCAGATTCCTGGAACGAGTGAGCAATGAAAAGTCCTGGTGATTCTTTCATACTCAAGTTATCAAATCCTCCGATATTGCTATAGCATCGCGACCTGACATGATCCAAATACCAATGTATCATACTGTATCCATATGCATCCCAATGTATTAGGCAGCGCCTTACATCAACGGGCAACCAGTTCTTTTCAAACCGCCTGATTTGGCCTCTATCGACCAAGGTGGAAAATGAAGCCATGCTGCCCCGTACATCCCGGTACCGCTTCCAACAGCAAATCAAAGAGACTGGATCAAATCCAATGTTCTTTAATGCGGTCCCATCCTTTGCCCTTTGCCCTCTCGCTTGATTCTGATTTGCAGTTGAATACTTGATTTGTGAAGTTCTGATGCGTCCTAGCGTTTCTGCACACATTATCGCAACACTTCTAACCCCTGAAACGATTTGCTGTGAAATCAAGAAGCAAATGGCTATGTCAACGGCCATGTGAATGGCTTTACATTTGCCTCTCTTACCTTTTCCGCCTTAGCCTGTTCTGCTCCTAAAGTCATCTACAGTCACGCACTCTCACTCTCGCGGGTGGTTTCATAAACTGGTACACTAACTTTGTGGCTCCACCGTGGACCCTAGATGCAGCCTTTAACACAAACGCTTTCTCAAGTAGCCCTGCCATACCCTGCCTCAGAACTTTGCTCCAGAGAGGTAGGACTTGGCCTGACCAAGTTTGGTGGAAACAAATCAACCAGCGGTGGTCATTGGCTGAGACTAATGAACTTGGGTCCGTTCATGTTCTTTCAATGTTGATTGATGTCCTTTCGACACCATCAGAGTTTGCAAAGTCATGCGCAAACAACACACACACCTGCTTTCTCTGATGTCTTTGGAATCTTCGATTTTTGATGTTTTGGGACTCCAGGATTGAGAACGTGCTCCCAGGTTGACATGGCCTCGTTGAGGGCGTCCATCTCCTCCGCTCGAGCTTTCTGCCGGGCATCGAAGTTCTGCATGGTGAAGTCGCAAGCTGAGCGCCATGGAGGTATGGCGCGCGCGTTAACCAACGATCGCCGATGGTCATAACCAACTATCATACCTGTACAATAAACTAGAAGAATGGGATAGAATGGGTTGATTATGGTCAACAATAAACTTTAGAATAATTTGTTGATTATGGTCAATAAGATTCGATAATAGCTGACATGATGGCTAATCATGGGCTATTGATAGTCATATAAATGATGGTTCTGAATTGGTTCATGATGATTAATTGGTGGCCAATGATTAGTGGTTATTGCCCTGAATCATAGCAAAGCTGCCGCAAGTACTCCACCTGGGCAGTCACTCAAACCCTCTGGAAAAAGGTTGTTGCAAGTAAAGTCACCGATAAAGCTCGCAAGTAAACTACGAGTCGGGATGATCGACATTGATTAAACAGAAGCTACTAAGCATCACACTAGAACAATAAAGTTGACAAAGTTCATTTGTTCCTATCGCCTTTCACCTTTTGCCGCACGGTCACAACACTGAAAGTAAGGTGCTTTGGCACCAATTGATACCCGAGCTAAACTCTAGGTTGTCGCAAGCTGCCAAAATGTTGTGATTTTGCACGGCAAACCCTCAATAATCTGTATGGCTTAATCTACTGTGGATGAATTCATTCAATCTGTAGGTCCATTGTTGTCTAGGTCTACCAACACGTCTTTTACATGCCAAACCTGACTGAGACACGGTTGGATCAAGAACTTGAACCAGTTGACCAAAAACGGACCAAATCCTACTGGAGCACTGGTGCGTGATCAGTTCTGTGTCTCCGGAAGATTTTGCCGTGTCCAATTTGGGAAACCTAAACCCATTGTGGAAACACTTTCTAAACACGTTCAAACACCATGAAGTCATTAGCAAATCATTCAAATCATACTGGAACCCCTATGAGCCAGATCTGCATGTTGGCATAAACAGATTTGGTGGTTTCGAACGATGTTCAGACAAAACATCGAAAGGCGTCAGACAAAACCCAACCCTTTCTTCACTTCCTAGTAGCTGTTCCTATCCAACCTGTCAAACGCAAATGCCATGAATATCTCCAAGCTGTTTTGATTTGAACCCTACATCCTATTTGCAGATTATCAACAAACATCAGGGACAAAGCATGACCGGATCAACACCACAATAAAACCCAACCTACATCCGATGTCAGGCTGAGTTGCAAGTGTTGCAAAACCCATGAAAAAGCAAACAAGCATGAAACAACTAGCTCACAAACACACAAGAACGACGCAATTTCCACCGACCTGAGAGGGTAAATCTGCTGATATACTTAAACGGTTGGAAATGTTCAACGTTGGCGAACTTTAGTGTAATGACCGTCATTGTATGCCCATTACGAAACACTAGTTTCAAATATTTACAATCATTGGCAAGTAGTAATTCATAATAGCCGTTGTGAACTAGTAATCATCAATCAAATCTATGATTTGAAATTATAAGTAGACTCTTAAACAGGATCACCATTACAAACAGCTATAAACCATGATTAATCAATGTCAAATCCTATAACGATGACAAGTCAGTATTGACAAGTAGTGATTGAGTCATTGACCAATGTTTTACAACCATCACCAACCAGAATCAATCGCCATCGACCGCTATCAACCATGATCAACTGATAAAAGTAATAATCATCACCATGAACCATTGTCAAAATCATTACCCATTATTGTCATCACTAATCATTTTTAACATCGTTAATCATTTTAACATCATAAACCGATTATCAACTATAATGGGATCAGTATTTGTCCATTGTTAGCCCATTGTTAGCCCATTGTAAATATAGTAGTCCTCATCAACCAACAAGATACGTGGTCATCCAATCTCTTCATAGGCAGTTCCGAGAGCCAGACTCTCGTGCAAAGCCACAGCGGTACTTTCCAAGTCTTCAATATCGTTCTTGGCACCTTGGAACCCCAGGGTGCCACAGAACTTTGGGGTTTCTGACTACTAGTGACCAAACAATGATCGTTAATGACAGTCAAAAAATGCTTAAACGTGGTTAAACTACCAAATCCACAATTGACCATTTGTTATTTGACCATCATTGACTATTCTAACAGTGATGGTCAATGATGGTTCATGTTTAATGAAAGGGTTCAATGATAAAACCGGTGACATGCCCTTATTATATAATCATGGTCAACCATCAACCAGTCATCAGCCATGTTTGACAAAGAACCTATACTTCGGGGGAAGCCCAAATTTGGGAAATGCTTCGAGTCCGGACCAACATGAAGTTGGGGTTGTGGCTGCAGCTCGACATAGACTGCAGTTTCAAGTATTCAAATGGAAAGCAGGGTCAAGGGCCCCTGTTCCGCTGGTGAACATCCAAAATAAGGAATAGACCATTGTAGTCTGTTGGGAGGCTGACCTACCCATCCTTTTGTGTAATTATGTGGCATTGACCTAGTTACTTGCACCCAACTATCTCCAAAACATTCCGAGGCCATAAGCAGTCGTGCCTAGGAAACTGAGAGAACCTTGCAACTTGCAGGGTCCATGACAGGATGCCAACAGCTGTCTCTCAACATACCCTGGGAAAATGTTTGAGATCTATCCTTGCAGCCAAGGAACCTTTTTTGCTCATCTTGGTCTCCAGCAACTTTTCACCTGCCTTTGCTTTGGCCTCTTCCTGGAGAGCCCAGCAAAGGCTCAATTCATTTGCGATTTCCGCAAGCATTTTCTGTCCTACTCTTGGCAAAGGCCACCAAGCATTTACAATAACCATCAAGTCCTGTAATAGTCCGCGTAGACCAACTCTGAATCTGGAGTTCCCCATCCTCACTTTCTGTTTGACTATGAGTAGAGGAGTTTGGCACTGGCAAGCTGAAGTCGATGACTGGTGGAGCATAAGCGTGTTTAGGGAGTGGGGTACAACACCCCCAAAGGCCATGCTCCACGATCAAAATTGCATGCATTGTTTGGGCATGTAACCTGTGGGTCTTGCCGCTAGTGGAGCAACCGCAGCCAGCAGCAGCCGGCTGGGCCACTGTGGCCTTGTCGGCAATGCTCTTAGCCTTTTTCTCCAAGGTCTTGGTGGTGTCCTTACCGAAGGCCTGGCACAACCCAACCAGATATGCTGAGTTCTGGCAGGGAAACCCAGCTACTTGGGAGAACCACCCTGTGAACTCTCGAAAAAGATGAGATGTGGATGGACCGCCAGCCAGCAGGATGATGGTTTCCCATTGGCAAATGGGACGCGGAGTTGGAACATGTTCCATCCGCGCGTGAAAAAATCATCTCAGCTTCTCATAAGAATTGGTTGGTTGCAAGTTGCAACACAAGAATCAAGCTTCTAGGCATCGCTCGTTTGGCATAGCTTCTCAGACCATCGCCCGCCATTGGCTCTCCAGAAACAATGGCTGGCCCATGTTGGCCCAATTAGCAAACACCCTATATAACCTATGATATATGAACCTGGAGATGAAGAATCACCATATTTGATTGGGAAACCCTTGGAAACCACCCATAAGTGGCTGATTTTCATTGCCAGGTTCGTCTACCAAAGGGTAATTGTGTAAATTTGTGTAATGAAGTTGGGATTGTGAAGATTGCAAAGCCATCACCAAGGGTCCCCCAAAGGGTCCCCCAAAGTCGCGCCTCATAATCACCTTGAGATTCGGCCTCAGCAGCAGCTGCCTCAGTCTCCATCGCCTGCCGCCGGTGACTTGTCGAAAGCAGCTTCCCATAGCTTCCCTACATTTCCCAACCATGAGCCATCCTTGAGCCATCATAGTTCTCGCCAGAAGGCACCAGTCATAGCTTGTTTCCCAATCCATCTGACTTGTCCATCCCTGTCCCCTCCAACCACCACGTCACCTGTCCCCAGTCCCAAGCCACAGAGCTTCCTTCCTCCCCAGCTCCTTGGCATCAGCGATGAGCTGCTGCAGCATCAGCATGACACCATTGCTACCTGGGTCGTCGCTTGGGATCGTGGCATGTTGGGATTCTGAACCAACGAAAGTGTACTTTGTGTGTTTTATCTCCGGACGGCTGCTTTTCTATATCCAATGGTTGCTTCCAGACCACCCCAAATGTACCACGGTCGCCCCTTGGTAGCATTTGGAAGTCACTTCAGTTTAAAATCAAACAAACACCGAATGACATAGACACGTACATGATTGACGTGTGCGCATGGCATGCATAGAATATGTGCAGTCGTGCATAACATGATTCATCATGATTCCATGATATTCCATGTTCCAATACTTTCCATGTTTGCAAAAGCGTGGATGAAAACCCTCCCCACGACTACCAAGCCACTGGAGCTCTTCTTGTAACTGCCGAAGGTCTTCGGTTCCTTTGGAGAGGCCGTGTTCTGCAGGAAAGACGCCGACGCCGACGCCTCCTTGTTGTAGAAGTCTCCCAGGACACCCATTGCCTCCATGCAAAGTCAGCACTTGATCTGCGAAATGGTACGTCAACAGTCTGTCCTATTCTAAGGCCTGAAGGTTTCTCACTTGCTGGTCACTTCGACAGTCGTTGGTTTGGAGGTGCTTCCATACCAGCCGAGATGTACATCTTACTGTGGCTCTACCAAGCAGTACACTCCCTGTTGACAATGATCAGCCACGGGGTTTTGTATTCAATTTCCTGAGCTTTGGATTGGCTTCACTGGGCGATCACCTTCTTCAGCAAGTCTTGGGTCGTTCTCTGCTCCGCCACCACCTTCTGGAATTCCTGATTCTCCTGGAGCCGCGGCCGGAGGGTCGCCAGAAACCACAAAACTCATCGGGTAATTACATCTGGCAAGGAGAATGATCATTGAGTGAGAAACCTTTCCGAATAGACGAATATATCGTAACATACAGACAATAAGAATTGATTCTTACATCGTACTCAAACTTGGACTCAAAGTCGTGAAAGGTACCTCTGCAGAGCATACCTCTATATCAACACATCATGAAAGTTTAAGCATCATCAAGCATCTCTCCACCAACCTTTCGGTCCCAAGCTCCACAGGCAGCAGTTTTCGCCATGCGCAGCTCAGTGTTTGAAACGCTCAGCATGGGCCACTCACAACCCGGGGGAGCTGAACTGGCGCAGTGGAGAAAAATCTTCAACCTGATTAGCACGGCATCGACATCATGGCAGAGAGGGTCGCAATAAGAAGTTTGTGCCTTGTCAAAGATAAACAAGTAAAGGTTTGAAGATGACTCTGGAATAGGTCCGCAATACTTCGACTTGCATTGAGCTACCCGATACATGAGTGCACATGATACTGTGTGTTCTGTGTGCGAATGCTTTCAAAAGTGCGTAAATATGTCTGTACTGCACAACCATCACCAAGAGAAACTCACCTTGTATGATCTCACATTGGTTCCAATGTCCAATCTTTGAATACATGTTGCAGTGACACGATCAGTTCCCGAAGCTTCGAACAGCAAACTTTTATTTCCAAGCGCCATAGGTATGTCATGGTATGTCAGGGTGATCTGGCGTAAGCAACTCATGCGCAAAACTGCTCAACCACGTCTGGGATCCTCTGGGCACAGCTTTGTGCTGAACAATGATTTGAAACTCTTTGCCCGAGGGAATCAGAACTCAAGGGGAACCAACAAATCCTGGAATCGCCAATGGCAATCTTACTTCCAAGAGCTGCATGATGTCAAGTTCCAGTTGAAGGAGGTTGATCAAGCTGAAGCAGCTTCAGCTTGATCAAGCTGCGTCTAATCAGTCCACGGTTCTTTTTGACTCCCCCACCATCCACTGACCAAAATTGGAAAAGTTCAGCCCGTGACAGGGATGAAATGTTTCGAAATCTATGCCAGTCATCAGCCACCCCAAATCACCAGGCATCACTTCATCACCGCTCATTTCTGTTGAGTTTTTGAGGGGCAGGTCATGGCAACACCTCCAGGAAAAGCTTTCGGCGGAGAAGATCTCCACGCCTCGGTGCCGATGAACCCCGGTGGTGCCAGGTGAAGGCGACCTGTGGAGGTCTCGAGAACACTTCTACGGCGCAACTCGGCGTGATGAAACTCGTGCGAGTCGCATAGAAATTCAGCAGAGACTCCTCCACTCAAACTCTCCACGACTCCTCAGAAATGCCACCCCTCAGAAGTGTTCCTAGAGTCATAGAGATGTGCAGCCATGGTATTGGCGTCCTGATTCTTGTACTTTTTCCATCCGTTGGCAGCTGAAACTTCACGTGGCCTACACTTCGGTGTCCGGATCCGTGTGTGAAAGTTCCATCTCCCAAGTCACCAATTTTTCCGCGATCTTCAAGGACCCCTCCATTGTTCTTGGTTGCCTCGAAAGTACTTTCGAAAGGAATAGTCCGGCACCCCAAAGCGCCATGATGCACACCTCACGAAGGTCCTAATAATTTCTCCAATGGCTCACCCTCGTTGTTGAAGGCCCCAAAGGAACCCGCTCTGAACCTCGAGACCGTTGTATTTGGTAGAGATCTGAGCGCACGCGGCAATTCTTGCACGATGCACGATCTCATCCAATATTATACAATGGCCTCGAGGTTCAGGGCGGTGTCTCAGTGTCCAGCAAGAGGTTAGGTGCGACGATTGCCATGCCGAGTTGACATGGCCATGGATCCGTGACAAAATGCAAACCAAGAAAACCATACATATATCATATATTTAAGCCCAAGAAGATCAGCTAATCCGCCAAAACTACAAAGTAGATCAAAGTAGTGAAAGCAGAGATAGAAAAATGAATGGCACTGCGATGGAGACGGGCACAGCTGCTTCGCCAATTTCGTACAGAAGGGCTACTAAGAGTAAAAATCCAGCTGACTGCAGTCAGAGCAATGTGACGAAGGAGGTGCAACCGGAAGAGGCCCCTGGGCAATGCAAAATTCTATAACGAAGGACTCAACTTGCGGCTCAGATGCAGCAAGGTTTTGAAAAGAGGCAAAAACGCAGACAAGATGGGACAAGTGCGATCACCGCGCAAGATCAGTTCCGTGTGAGCCGAGGGTGCGTGAAAGGGCAGAGACTGGAACGCCCAAATTCGGATCTTTCCGAGCAAGCGACTCAGGTGTTGGCGCCCGGAGAACTGCCTCGGCCGCCTTCAGAATGCCTTTCACAGTGTCCACTTCGTTGACGCTGGCAGAGGACCGCCTCGATTCAGCAATCTCTTCAGAAAGCCCCCCGCTTGCCGCTGTGTTGCTTAGCAACATCTCCATGGCAAAGGTGGAAAGGGTGCTTTCGGCAGCTGCGGTGGAATGATCAAATGGCCCATCAAACATCTTAGTGAACATCCTCATGGAACTCTCTTCATGTTCGTTTCTTGGATGTTCAGCGTATAGCCGCTATATAGCCTCAGGATGCCTCAGGAACTCAGGAACTATCCAGCTCAACTGGCAGCAAAGCAGTCTGAGTTCCCGAACCAATCAGCTGGCTCCGTCCGTTTTCGCCTTCTTGGCTGCCTGAGATGGAGCTTCACATCTTCCGAGTCTCTCCTTGCTCCCGTTGCATCCCATTGTCAGATCCAAGTGGTTAGATACGGTGGGGTTCTCAAAATAAGGGATCCCTAAATTATCTCATGTGCATCATTTTGAGTAATAAACCATCTATCATTTTACAGTAGGGTACCCCCAATTTCAGATCCACATGATTACATGATACTGTAGCAATGGAAACCTAATAACGTAAACCCGCAGTGATGACCCACCAACCTTTGAGAAGTCCCGATGACACAACTTCCAACAACATCCACCTGCTAAGCCAAGCGTCAGGACCAGGAGTGTCGGAATGGCCCAAATCTTTGCTGGGCACCTCACGTATTGACGAGTCAGGATTCAGCTGGTGAAAACCAACATAGACCAACCAAGTTGAAAGGGGAGTAGTACACCTTTTGACCCACTGCCACTTCGTGAAAGTTGTATTGATTCCGCTGTTTCAATCAGGGACCGCTCGAAACCGGAAAACTTGTGCTTGGACGTCCTCACAAAGATCATCCCAATTCAAACACACTCAGCATCCTTTAAGGTAGAAATGATTTCATCCCAGCCCACTCTGAGTCGCACCAGCACGTCGCGCACGCGCTGCTTCAATTCTTTGGCTTCCGGGAAACGTCCCTCAGCCTTCCGCGACCAGACCTGCAGTTTCTTCAGTGTTGCAATGCTGCCGTTCAGCAAACGATGGAGGACCATGTTCAACAAAGATTGAGGAGTCAGAGAAGTCTTCAGAGAAGTCTTCAGTTCATCCATCACACTGAGTCAACACCCCTGTGCCCCTGCATGATCAGAATAGTCTTTGTTGTGATGCTCATCCACTGATTGTTCAGTGCTATTTGATAGGGCCTCGTTCTCATACCATGGGTTGGTTCATTGCTGCATTTTTTCATCTGCACATCCTGGATTGATAGACTTGCTGTAGTGCTGCCGAGAAAAAAATACCTCTCCAAGCCAGTGCCCTCCTATTGAGATTGGTCGATTTAATCAAACCACACCCAGTTTAATCTGCCATACCTACATAGCAACTGGTGATTGCCCTAGTTGTTACAGTCATATCTACCAGAATCTACCCGCCTTCCTTGAACCCGCAAGCATTCTCCCTACGCATACCTTAACTGGCAGTTGCACATTCCAAAAGGCCCATCAGCTGCAACCCATGGCATCCAAGCGGCCGTTTTTTCGTCGCACGTAATCTCGAAGACACCCGAGACTTTGAGGCTTGGAACCAAGCAGACCTTGCGCCACACACAAAGCTGGCTGGTGCGACAAACCCTGGGAGCCAAATCCAGTTGATACAAACTTTTCTTAGTGGGCCCATTATTAATCCACTAAAAATATTGGTTATATATAAGTCCAGTAATTGAGGCTTGTGGCGTAAGTAAGGCTTCCTTGGGTTTGATGTTCAGACTTTCCAGCGATCCTTCATGCTTCGTCAGCAGATAGTCAGCACTCGGCAGGTTACAATGACGGATTGTCATACCATAAACATCCATAAACCAGGGTGCAGTGAAACCTCTAAAGAGAGTCTAAGAGAGTTCCACAATTATTGGGCGCAAATAAGTTGATGAATTCATCGTCAGTCGTAGATGGTTTTGACTCGGTATCGATGTCGCACCCGGTCCATGCCTCAGTGATGATGTCATCTTGTTCGAAGGTTGACAGCAATTCCTGCGGCTGGTCTGCACCATGGGCTGTGAGCCTCCCAACCGACTCCAAACCTGTACTTCTCATGGCTGTGGATCACCTTCGGACGGTTCAGGTAACCATAAGGGACATCCCCACAGGATCCACATACTTGCGCAGTCCATGTCTTGGAAGCCAAGAGTTGGGATGAGTTGGGTTGGGGTGAGAATTGGGTTAGGGCAGTCACTTGGCCAACCATCGAACGAACATGTTTTTCATTCGTATGTTTGTTATTGAAGTTGAATCTCTCAAACATGGGCTGTTCTTTCTTTCGCACTGGGGAAATCATTGCGTCGGAAGCTACCTAACCAACCACATCAATGGTTACACGCTGGTACCCTAACCTGGAAGTGGAAAAAACACCATTTATAGCTGGTTTTGCTTGTAAAAATGACGTTTTTGCTTTGTTTACCAAAGCGTACTCCAAAGGCTTGTTTCCTTTGTCCTCAACAAATGTCACCAGTGGATGCAAGACACCGCCTGAGCCAACCATGCTGCCCTCAGCTGCCATTTGCATTTGACCTTGGCATCGGAATGTCAGCTTCGGGGTGTTCGGAGTGGTCTCTTGCATTCAAAACTATTTCAATTATCAATCCGTCTGAAGACATCTACAATTACGGTAAACTATACATTATATATAATCATCGTCGCTATATCACTGCCACCGCCACTATCATGGTCGTTCTTCTTTCATCCTCCAACATTATAGTGATTGGTAGGCGTCCAAGGGTCACATCTGAGACCTTGACACAGTACTGGATCTTGATCCTCGGCTCAACGGCTATCAGACTGATACCCCAACGGCTATTGTTTTCCTGTTTTAGAAAGCCCTTGGTTTTGGAGGGGTATCCATTTTTTGGCTAACCCATGTACCCATGTAAGAGTGCCACTGCAAAAACAGAGAGCTGGTTTCAACAATGGAGCAACTGCGGTCAACAACAAAAATCTCCAGCAATCCAATCAGTCATGATACGCTACCCCAGTTCACAAATTGCGTGCAAAAGCATTTCCTGGAGATTCTTGAAGGATGTACAGTATCATACTGCAGCACAGAGTTTAAGCAAAAGCAAAATCTCAGCTTCTTCGAGACCTTGAAGAAACAGCCGTGGGTAAAAACGTGTAAAACCCATGGTGCATGTCCGAAGATCCGAACGCACTCACGCAACAACCCCAACGTCAGAATCTTCAAACAAGCAGCACTCCCGGCATGGCTGAGGCACCACTTCGAGGAAAGAAGACAGGGGATAGAATATGTTCTTTTGTGCATTTGTGTCTGCGTTCCTATGGATGCTCCATTCGTGCATTCACCTCTCTCTCATTGAACCGACTTGCGAGCACAACCACTTCAATGAACCTCGATACACCCCAATGACGTCTGAAAAGTCCAATTATATAATCCTTCCATGCAGATGGTGTGTGTGTGTGTGAGATAGAACCGTGCACGTGTTTTCTGACACTCCACTGTTCCTG
>VSDK01017113.1:84314-97431 GCA_009767595.1 Symbiodinium kawagutii | reverse complement strand
TCCTGCTGATGAGTCACGAGTCGCGGATCAACACAAGAGTTGCATGTCGAAAACGCCTCCTCTTTGAGCTGCATTGGTATCACTCCGAGCAGGTGGACTACAAGCAACAACGACAGCAGCACGGCAACAAGTAACAACATGTAACCATCCAGGAGAACGAAAACAATAACAACATTATTACAACAATTTCAAAGGTATGACATATATTGACATATTGCAATAGACAAAAGATGACAATATGTACATATTGAATTTCACACCAAGCACTCCTTCTCGCGGTTCTGAGATGCCAAGGCCTGTTGCTTTTGCAGCTCCTGCGCTTCATGGACGGCTGAAACCCCCTTGCTTTTGTGCCCCGTGCTTTGAACACATTGAAACACTGTATTAGTTTAAAGCCGGGGTTAAACCCATCTAGATCCTATATGAAACATTGTGAACACATTTTGAATCTATACAAACCCATCTAGTGTTAAAAGAATGCGTTTGCCTAAGGATGTGAATCAATCCTGTAAGCACAAGACATGCCAGTCGTCAAAACATGTCAAAACCAGGTCCAAAGGCCCCCGGCCCAGATGACTGCCCAGTCGGCTGCCTTGATATCACTCTGCCTCGGACATGCATGTCATAACTGTCATAACACATCCCAACACAGAAACTGGAAACAGCTCAATGCCTACGCCACTCACAGAACTTCAAAACTACGAAACTGTGCCGCCACCCATGAGCATCCGCACAAGGTGGATAGGTCTTCGGTGGCGGTTTGCATCTTCATCTTCAGTTCCTGCCATCACCGTTGCTGGGTAAAGATCTCTGAAGAATAAAGAAGCAAAGATGCTGAAGGTAGGTGTGATGATGGACCATGTCGAAGGGCTCCAACATGTTGAACAAGGAAAAGGGAGCGGTTACCCCTGGTGAAACATCTTGAAACATGTTGTATGATATCTTACGATAATCTCATGGTCCAGAATGCATTCGCCTAGATTGTCGGATTCGACGACTTTAAGTTCCTTATTCCTTGGTAGGTCACTTCACTAAATTAGAACTGACAGCATCTAAGAAGCCTGATGCCAAGCAATGTGTGGCCCGGTTCCCTCAATTCCAATTGTTCAAGAACCAACTCCTAGGAAAAAGAATGATGAAGAACGGCCAGCTGTTGAAACCAGAAATGATGAATAGCTGAGATCAATACTTGGTTTAAATAGCTGAGATCATAGATCATCTATATCTCCAGCAATTAAACCAAAAATATCCAAAAATCCTGATCTGACCCCGCCTCGGTCTTCGCACCCAAGTTGGTCACCAAGCGCTGCTTGTTGTTGCTGGCCAACCTTGAGGTTTCAGGGGCGTTGTCGCAGCTTGGAAGAGATTGGTAGGCTATAAAATCGTCAAATCAAATACTGCTGGATAGTGAAAAACTGCTTGAAATAACCTATTTGATTGAAAGCATTGAAAGTTGTCTATTCAATGCTTCAGTGTAGATCTTTAGTGGATCTAAGTTGTGTTTCTCAGTCACCAACTTGTTCTTCTGGAACTCTGCGATGCAGTAGTCCTTCTGCTTGACCTCCATGGTGAGAATCGTGCGTTTACAACATCACTTGGGCCTGCTGTCACGAGCATCCAAATATATCCAAGTATTTTTGTGTGCCTCGTATTCTTCACCAACTACAAATTCTATCAGTATCGCTTGCACTCAACATACACTCAACAATCAACCACTGTCGCTAAATCACTGGTGCACCAATGTTGGCTGCCAATCTCCCTCTCACTCTGCCTCTGCAGCTTGTTCCTCCTTGAGAGCTCCCACCATGGTGTCAACTTTCTCCTGGACCAAAGAGAGGCGAGTCATTACGGATCCACATCGTCATGGGGTCTTCCCAACGCGGGCGGGTTGTAATCCAACTTGTCAACGGGCTTTCAGACACCAAGGAATTGGACGGTCCTTTGGGGCCAAGAGGGGTTGACTTGAGTCTACTGAGTTTTAGTCACATGGTTTCTTCACAAATCAAAGGCAAAGAGCTGTGGTCTACACCTGAAGACTAGCGACTCAAGGAGTCACTGAAGTGACTCAAGGAATTCTTCCTCACAGTCTCCTTGACAATAGTGAAGCCATCCAGCTTCGCTTCCATGGCCAGGGTCTTCAATCGCAAGTCTTTTGCGCCAGCCTGGTACCCATGGGCACCACGGTCCCAGTCACAAGACTTGGGGTCAAGGCTGGTGGCACCACGGGTGATGTTTCACGCTGGAGTCAAGGCACGATCAACCACCTTAAGACAATTGTGGATAAGGGTAAACCATCATGGGGATAACATGGGATAACCACCAACCACTGGATATGAATGAGAATCATGATGAATTTCTATCAGCCTTATGTGGTCACAAGATGTCACAAGGGTCACTGCAAACCATCAGCCTCCCCCAGGTGCACCCTGGGCACCGTGCACGGCCTTGAAGAGGACCGCCGCCGCCTTCTCCCGGGACGAAGTGGACGAAGTGCTGGACATCTGCAGGAGCGTGGGTGAAAATGTCAGTGGTCACGTGGTCACTTCATGGGTGAAGAATCTTGCAGAGACTGAGATAGACTGAGTAGACCGCTAAAAAGGATCAGAAAGGTCTTAACTATGGGAAACCATGGGCTTTGAAAGGGAAATTCCGTGGGAGTTTATAAGGGAATTCCATGGATCTTCAAGAAGGCGATTAAAGGGTCTTCAACGATTGAAAAGGTAGATCCATCTTAATGGAACATTCTCCCCCAACCGTTAAAGGGACACAAAAGGGATTTAGTTTCAAAAGAGCTACAACATATGATTGAAAATGAAAGTTCATAACGATTCAGATTCATAACCAGTCATGAGTTATAAGAATAACAATGAACGGGTTGATGAATCTCGACCATCTCCATGGTCAGTACAAACTTTGATCATCGCGTGAAGCAGCAACTGGGTCTGTGCAAATCAACAACTCAAAGGGTACGCAGTGCAACCTGTTACCAGGCCGACCTAGCCACCCTTAGGCCTACCAGGTGGATCCTGTGGCCCCACCTGAAGGAAAGAAAAGGTCTTGCCAAAGACCTGCGGCGGTAAACGCAACTGGCCACTCTTAGTCTGTCATAACTGCAATATTTCAGTGTAGCAACCATGCTTCCTGATCCACTCATACCCAGATCCTGCGGGATTTATATAGATGGTTTTCAGTTAAAATTTCTTGGAACATGCCTAGTATGCAGGCACGCTATCTGAAACCCTTCTGACTCAGAGATCTCAGTGTTTCGTACTCTGGAAAGGCTCTGGGTTTGACATGAGGGTGTCCATCAGCGTGCAGAAAATCCACCTGTAAACATTTCCAGCTTCCCACCCTCCAAAATCTTAAAGATATTAAAGGCAAGCTCGCCAGTGTCCTGCTATATTGCAGCAACCATGTCGATCCACTCATTTTTCGAAGCCAAAAAGATCGGTACCGCACCTCATGAGCGCTGTCGTCACTGAGCACCTGAATGGCCTACCACAGTGGATCAGCAGCAACGTTTCCAAGCGAGCCATGAAGCTCCCAGTGAAACTGGTCGTTGATGATGGGGCTGATCGGCAGATGGAATGTCCATGAATTTCCCAACATATCATTCCACCAGCAAACTCATCTTTAAATCACCGGCTGTTTGGGGTCTAGTTCTGCGATGCTGTGTGGACTCATGGGTCCTAGTGGCGAAGTGTTAAGTGCATTCTTGCTGCCCTGGAAACCTTGGTCCCACCTTGGACACTGACTCGGTCTCGTCCGCGCGGGTCTTCTGGCGCTTCTCCCACTCCTACAATTCGTGAGCCCAGTTCGTGAGACCATAAGGATTCCTACAATTTGCTATGGTCGCATACTGGATAGTGTAAATGGATCGATTGGATAGGGTATAGGTAGCATTTATTGGATATTGCTAGTAAGTCAAAAATGATGCGAATGGTTCATTCTCATACATTCTTCTTCTCAATGCGGTAACAAACGAGGGCAACTCCCTTAAAATGTGCAAAGCGGTGTGAGGTTTGCCTTTCAGGATCAGTCAACTAAGTCAACATAAGACGGACTGAAACACACATACCCCAACTGCGACTGGAAGCAGTGGGCATGCATATGACATTTGGGAGGGTAAGATCAGTGCATACAATATGTAACCGGTTGAAATGTTGATAATCATGGAGATGAAGACAGGTGATGCTGGTGACTGCGATGATACGACCTGACGCTGATGGTGACGATGCTGGACGATGACAATGAGGACGATGACGATACAGCTGCCGTAACAATGGATGACGATGGTGATAACGATGGCCATAGCGGTGACGAGGGCCATAATGATGACGATGAAGATGACGATGACGATGACGATGACGATGACGATGACGATGACGATGACGATGACGATGATGATGATGATGATGATGAAGAAGATGATGATGATGATGATGATGACCATGAGGATGAGGATGAGGATGGTGATGATGACGATGAGGATGAGGATGAGGATGATGACGATGACGATGACGATGACGACGATGATGATAATGATGATGATGATGATGATGATGATGACGATGACGATGACGATGACGATGACGATGATGACAACTATGATGATGATGATGATGATGATGATGATGATGATGATGATGATGATGATGATGATGATGATGATGATGATGATTATGATGATGATGATGATGATGATGATGATGATGATGATGATGATGATGATGATGACGCTGATGATGATGATGAGGAGGATGATGATGATGATGATGAGGAGGAGGATGATGATGATCTAGCTCGCATGATATTCATGATGATGATGATGATGATGATGATGATGATGATGATGATGATGATGATGATCTAGCTCGCATGATATTCATCTTTCTCAAAAGAGTACCGTAGCCCACGAGCACCTTTGAACTTGCCCCTTCAATGTATGCACAAGAGATCACGAGAGGATCTCTAAGTAGTCGGCTTGCTATTTTGCAAATATGTCAATATAACGTTGGCGGCGTTCTGCCAAGAATTCGGGTTATGGTCATCGGTCATCCACATGCCATCCACGTATCATCCACATGTCATCAATGTGCATGTCATCCGCATCCAGTGGCCATGAGTGGGGCCCCTTTGCAAACACACCACGCCGATTCCAGTAGCCTTGGCTTTGACACCGCACTTCTCCTTGACTTCCTTCGCGAACCTCGGAGCAACGTCGCCATCCCCAACCACCCCCTAACACCAAGGAAAACACATGTTTATCAGCATTGCATATATATATATAATACGTGTTTATATGATTATATATGTCGGACTAATCATGTCGAATTTTAAACAGTGTTTGGCACTGCGCCAAAAAGATTTGACATCACTTATGCTGCATCAAGGGCAAGTACAGAAGGGTCGGGTTTCGCTGAATATGCTGAATTTGGCTACCACCGGTTTGCGAACCTGTTGATGTTCTACTTCGTGCGGTATGGCTACCACATGACCTGAAAATACCTCTCGCACGTTCGCTTAGTCCAGTGGTCTGAGCAGCAAAGCCAGCCAACAAGCTTGTGTGAGCAGGCCATGCACTAAACCTGAAAATACCAAGTGAGAATATCTGGGAATCAGTCCTACCAATTGGGACAACTGGGCACCTGTTGCTGAGCCCCCGAGCGCGATGTCCTCACCCATGGAGGCACGGGCATCTTTGATGTTCTGGCAGCGGTTTGGTTGCTGGTGATGGCTTCTGGCGAGCTGGTGATGGTCCAGTGATGGTCGATGTGAATCAAACATGTGCTGCCGACGAATCAAACATGTGCTGCCGACGAATCAAACTGGACATTTAGCTTGCAAAATCCGCCCCTCAGAATCAGCTAAATCAGCTAAGGCCCAGCATGCAACACTTTGGACGCCAAACAAAACAACGGCGTAACGTCGGCCACCTTCCCATCACCGCCGACTGACATCGCCAATCTTTTTTGTTGCGAGCGCTGGGATGGCGGCACCTGCTTCAGCAGCATGCGTTCCTCGTCCGCAGCCGTCTTTTGCTCTTTCTTGGCTGCAATCTGACAGGGCGGTTCCGGCGGTTACGGCAGCCGCGCATGGAAAGAAAACAACCCTCGGTACGACCCAAGATGCGGTTGGATAGGAAACAATACCAATATTCCAACGTCTAAATGACCTTGTTACCCTTGTTTCTCAAGTACATTGATGCTTTGCATTTTTGCCCAGGTCAGTTGGAGCAACCATCATCAAACAATCCAGGGACATCCTAAAAGGCAACTGGGTAGTCATAAGGGGACACACATGTTGGGATGGCTGTCTATCCATACCTAAAGATATATCGAGCGTTGGCCCCTTCTCAATGAGGGATGACAGTTATTGATTGATAAAAGGGGTCAAAGAAACCTTGTTCCATGCCGGACTTTCATTGGCAAATATTGGCAAATTGATCTTCGATGGTTCGCCCAGAACCCATCCGAACCATATGAGGACCTGAAAGGACAAAATCTCACGGGTTGAACTATCTGCCACTTACAAAGAGAGATAACTCCACTGACTCCACCGGTTCTTCGATGTTGTTTGTATCCCCTGATCTACAACGTTGGGAGTTGCCCCCAGGGGCGCTGGTTGATCCCCTAGGCCTAACCCCATGGGGGCCGGCCGACCTGGAACTTGGCAGCATCGGTCTCAGCTCGCTTGGCCTCAGAGCTGGGGCAGTGGTGAAAATCACAGCTGCCACAGCTTCTCATCCTGGGAGATCCTTATTTCAAGCTATATTTTCAGCTGTATTTTTCTACGTATTTCTTGAGGCTTCCCCACAATCAGCCAGAATCAGCCACCATCATGGGAGACCAGCGAGTTGTGACATAATTCGTGGCTGATTCTTGTGGCTCTCCCATCAATGATCATCCGCGAACCCCGCGGTTGGAAATGGTTCGAGCGGAAATCGACGCCTCGCAGGCTTGCGGGGTACCTGTGCATGATTGTTCATCACGGAAAACAATTCAGTTATTAATGCCACATGGATTTGCTTCTTGATGGTGTTGATACTGACTGATTTAGGAACAGGTCCATTTGAGCTCGGCTTGTGGCATGCCTTGCCGTGTTTAACCACCGAAGATTGCAAGAGATTTTTTTCACAATCATGGATCCAAGCAGGGTTAGCCAAAATTACATGTGTACATGTTTTGCTGATGACTCGCTCAGATGAGTGATATGACACGCTCATCGCTGTCTTGCGCTCCGATCGACGTCGCAATCCATAACACTTCTGGGCCCCAGCAGAGATCAACTTTTCGTACTCAGCCTTGTTTGTCTTCTCGGCATCCTGAGACTCACCAGCGATGGAAAAGCCAATCAGAACAGGGTGGCCAAAAGGCCAAAAAAAGCCAAAACACTTGAATTTGCACACAAAGAAAAAGCTGGATGAAATGAGAACCAAACTGACCGGCCCCTCAACTGTCATACTCCAAATATAAAGGAAAGCATCATGACCGCCCTGATCCCCAGTTTTGTCAGCTCGGTGGCCCATAAATTGCTGTACTCACACCGAGGCAAGACTTCCCATCCTAAAAAGCATCGGAAACTGAGAGGAAATCCACCAGTTTTGGAGTACATCTTTGTTGACTTATCATGGCCTATTCTGTTTTTTGCTGGCTGATCATCTTTGCTACAATGGGAAACCAAAAAACCATGGTAAACCAGCTTCAACCAGTTGGATCAAAGCTTTGTTATTTGTTTCTCGTTGATCCAAGTGGCTGAATTCAGCTGTTGATGTAACTCTTTTAGTTCTGTTGATCAGCTGCTCACACGGGGCAGAATTGCAGAAAATGGGGCAACTTCTTTCAGCAGCTGCTTCGGCAAGGCGAGGAAAATAGCAAAGATTGGCAAAGGTGGTACAGAATGCAATTGCCATTTCAGAAAAACATGGTGAGGTTCATTCTCTGAAGTACGACCAAGACGTCCTGTCAGTCTTCTTCACGAATGCAATTTGTGCGGTTGTCATGGTTCTTCTTCCTTCTCATGGTGTGGGATTTCCACAGGGTTCAGTGTGGTAAGTATTAATGTCCAACTAATCCAAGAAACAAAGGTGGAGGGATGTGAAGGCATTGGTAATGATTGTCCGCAGAGGTTTCAAACAGTGAGAGCGCAAGCTGAGTATGCGTGAAGACTGATTACTGAAGATAAATAGGGAGCGGTAGGTGACGTGATTACGCGTATGCTTCAGCTGGGTAAGCAAGTATCGTCAGTGTCAGTTGGACAGTGCGAGGGAGAAAAGAGGGATCGGCGATTGGAGGAAGTTCTGTAAAGCCATGAGGTGTCAGGCCAGTGAGATGGACAACATAAGCAGGGTGCGACCCATCATAAACGACATCAGTATGACGCGATTGTGATCTACCGTAAACCGGCTGGGTTACAGCCGTCGAGCATCACCAAGCCACGACTGTCACCCATATTCATCAACCACTATAAGCATAAAACAGTGTATAAGCATCACCACCTTTGTAAACACCATGAAAATCAGAGGCCAACGCGCCAATGAATCATTAATTACCCATCCCTCTATACATACCATTATCAATATGATATAACCATCCCACCATCGTAAACCTTCTGTCCAGGCCACTATGCCGACCATCCACCATACCACATCCATGTCCCCGCTTGAACCTGAAGCTCTTGTAAGCTTCGCTCGAAGTCAGCCTTCAGCCCTGGCAGGCGAGGTGCAGGTTAGGTGCAGCTTCTGCATGGCGAGGTGCAGATGATGGCTTCTCAAAAAAGGGAACCCTAAAAATTGCTCATTTATTGCTAGAAAGTGCTATTAATGGTTTTTAACTGTCAATAAACTGATTTGGGGGTAACCCTAGAAAGCGCCATATGTTCAATTGACATAAACTTTAAGGATTCCAAAAAGAGACCCAGACCGAGATAGATTTGGATTTCAACGCTGCCAGCATTTGAATGGGCCTACATCACGACAACTGGTTTTGAGCACAGATTGCCTTGTACCGTAACACAAAACCGCTAAGAATCTTACAGTCGATTCAAAGTAACAAAACAAAACAATGTCACTAATCCAATGTACTTCACAGTGATATAAAATCTGCAGAAGACACATCTCGGAATCGCTGATGCATGAAGCGTCACAGATTTCGGGACTCAGAAACTGCATTGCCAAAATGTTATGGTTCAAAATCAAGTGAGAAGTGTTATTGTTTACCGTTTAAGTAAAAGCAAAAGTATACCTAAGTGTTCCTGCTTTGATATCAACCAGTGTTCCCCCTAAATGACCATTTTCAACCATCATTCAGCACATCATAGCAGATTCTCATTCGCCACCGGGTTTTAGCAAACATATGGTAGTGACCCTCATCAAACCGCACCATTCAGCTCCACCAGCTCCAAGCTTGCAACTAGCCTTCCAGCACCCCTTCCACATTTCCTGGTGCGAAATTGCTTGGCCCAAGAGCGTTCAAACTGAGGGAAGGTCAAAGCAGCTGGACCTCACGCCATCTTGCAGCCCGAAAAAATTACCTCACCCCTACGAGGTCCAAATCTCGAAGGGGTGCACTTCTTGATGTTCCTAGTATACTCCTAAGTTTTGCTCCATATGCATAATTCAATATCAATCCAGAATCCATATTGATCATGTCTACACCATCTCATGAGGGTTACCCCCTTCATCATGTCCTTCATATCATCACCGCTCCACTGCAGCTTCCCATATCGCCTGTGCTGGGATCCTGCAGCAACATGGCAACTTGTCGACCATTTTCGGCACTCAAATCTCCTGCATGCCTGCGACAACCCAGCAGGGCCAGCTAATGCCCCCATCGTTCGATCAGCAGTTGCCGCTATTTGCCGCTCACAAAAAGGGCCATGAGATTTCGATAGGCTCGCACAATCTGTAATGTAACCTCGGATGATGAAAGTTGAACTACGGGGGATCCAAAGACACAAGGGAACGGAATTACGCGGAATCCAAAAACACAAGGGAACTGAATTACAGAGAATCCAAAGACACAAGGGAACTGAACTACGGGGGACCCAAAAACACAAAAGAACTGAATTATGGGGAATCCAAAAACACAAGGGATCTGAATAAGGAATTGCGGGGAATCCAAAAACACAAGGGAACTGAATTACGGAGAATCCAAAAAGACAAGCGAACTGAATTACGGGGTATCCAAAGACACGAGGGAACTGAATTACGGGGAATCCAAAAACACAAGGGAACTGAATTACGGGGAATCCAAAAACACAAGGGAACTGAATTACGGGGAATCACGGGGAATCCAAAAACACAAGGGATCTGAATAAGGAATTACGGGGAATCCGAAGACACAAGGGAATTGAATTACGGGGAATCCAAAGACACAAGGGAACTGAATTACGGGGAATCCAAAAACACAAGGGAACGGAAGTACGGGGAATCCAAAAACACAAGGGAACTGAATTACTGGGAATCCAAAGACACAAGGGATCTGAATAAGGAATTACGGGGAATCCAGAAACACAACCGAACTGAATTACTGGGAATCCAAAGACACAAGGGATCTGAATAAGGAATTACGGGGAATCCAAAAACACAAGGGAACTGAATTACGGGGAATCCAAAGACACAAGGGAACTGAATTACGGGGAATCCAAAGACACAAGGGAACTGAATTATGGGGAATCCAAAGACACAAGGGAACTAAATTGCGGGAGGCCCAAAAAACACAAGGGAGCTGAATTACGGGGAATTCAAAAACACAAGGGAACTGAATTACGGGGAATCACGGGGAATCCAAAAACACAAGGGAACTGAATTACGGGGAGTCACGGGGAACCCAAAAACACAAGGGAACTGAACACAAGGGAACGGAACTACGGGGAATCGAAAAACACAAAGGAACTGAACTGCGGGGAATCCAAAAACACAAGGGAACTGAATTACAGGGAATCACGGGGAATCCAAAAACACAAGGGAACTGAATTACGGGGAATCACGGGGAATCCAAAAACACAAGGGAACTGAATTACGGGGAATCACGAGGGAACTGAATTACGGGGAATCCAAAAACACAAGGGAATTGAATTACGGGAAATCCAGAAACACAAGGGAACGGAATTACCGGGAATCAAAAAACACAAGGGAACTGAATTACGGGGGAATCCAAAAACACAAGCGAATTGAATTACGGGGAATCCAAAGACACAAGAGAATTGAATTACGGAGAATCCAAAGACACAAGGGGACTGAATTGCGGGGAATCCAAAAACACAAGGGAACCGAACTACGGGGAATCCAAAAAAACACAACGGAACTGAATTACGGGGAATTCAAAAAACAAAAGGGAACTGAATTACGGGGAATCCAAAAACACAAGGGAACTGAATCGGGGAATCACGGGGAATCCGAAAACACAAGGGGACGGAACTACGGGGAATCCAAAAACACAACGGGACTGAATTACGGGGAACCCAAAAACAGAAGGCAACTGAATTACAGGGAATCCAAAAACACAAGGGAATTGAATTACGGGGAGTCACGGGGAATCCAAAAAGACAAAAAAACTGAATTACGGGGAATCACGGGGAATCCAAAAACACAAGGGAATTGCATTACGGGGAATCACGGGGAATCCAAAAACACAGAGGACTTGAATTACGGGAAATCACGGGGAATCCAAAAACACAAGGGAACTGAATTACGGGAAATCACGGGGAATCCAAAAACACAAGGGAACTGAATTACGGGAAATCACGGGGAATCCAAAAACACAAGGGAACTGAATTACGGGAAATCACGGGGAATCCAAAAACACACGGGAACTGAATTACGGGGAATCACGGGGAATCTTCAAACACAAGGGAATTGAATTACGGGGAATCACGGGGAATCCAAAAAAACAAGCGACCTGAATTAGGGGGAATCACGGGGAATCCAAAAACACACGGGAACTGAATTACCGGGAATCACGGGGAATCCAAAAAACACAAGGGAACGGAATTACGGGGAATCACGGGGAATCCAAAAACACAAGGGAACTGAATTACGGGGAATCACGGGGAATCCAAAAACACAAGGGCACTGAATTACGGGGAATCACGGGGAATCCCGAAACAGAAGGGAACTGAAGCGCGGAGGATCAGGGGGAATCAAAAAACACAAGGGAATTGAAGCGCGGGGAAGCACGGGGAATCCAACAACACAAGGGAACTGAATTACGGGGAATCACGGAAAATCCAAAAAACACAAGGGAGCTGAATTACGGATAATCACGGGGAACCCAGCAAACACAAGGGAACTGAATTACGGGGAATCACGGGGAGTCGGAAAACACAAGGGAATTGAATTACGGGGAATCACGGGGAATCCAAAAACACAAGGGAACTGAATTACGGGGAATCACGGGGAATCCAAAAACACAAAAAAACTGAATTACGGGGAATCACGGAGGAATCCAAAAACCCAAGGGGACTGAATTACGGGGAATCATGGGGAATCCAAAAACACAAGGGAACTGAATTACGGGGAATCACGGGGAATCCAAAAACACAAGGGAACTGAATTACGGGGAATCACGGGGAATCCAACAAACACAAGGGAACTGAATTACGGGGAATTACGGGGAATCACGGGGAATCCAAAAACACAAGGGAATTGAATTACGGGGAATCACGGGGAATCCAAAAACACAAGGGAATTGAATTACGGGGAACCACGGGGAATCCAAAAACACAAGGGAACTGAATTACGGGGAATTACGGGGAATCACGGGGAATCCAAAAACACAAGGGAACTGAATTAATGCTGGGTAGTGATTAATAAAGGGGGGGGGCCCCCCCCTCTACAAAAAGCGTCGGTAAATAAACCATATATACACCAAAAAATGTTTAATAAAGTTTTTTAAAAGGGATACTTTTCCTTGATTCAATTCAATTGTTTTTAAATTGATTTCAATTGTTTTTAAATTGATTTCAATTGTTTTTAAATTGATTTCAATTGTTTTTAAATTGATTTCAATTGTTTTTAAATTGATTTCAATTGTTTTTAAATTGATTTCAATTGTTTTTAAATTGATTTCAATTGTTTTTAAATTGATTTCAATTGTTGTTAAATTGATTTCAATTG
>VSDK01017113.1:58775-69683 GCA_009767595.1 Symbiodinium kawagutii | reverse complement strand
ACGGGGAATCCAAAAACACAAGGGAACTGAATTACGGGGAATCACGGGGAATCCAAAGACACAAGGGAACTGAATTACGGGGAATCACGGGGAATCCAAAAACACAAGGGAACTGAATTACGGGGAATCACGGGGAATCCAAAAACACAAGGGAACTGAATTACGGGGAATCACGGGGAATCCAAAGACACAAGGGAACTGAATTACGGGGAATCACGGGGAATCCAAAGACACAAGGGAACTGAATTACGGAGAATCACGGGGAATCCAAAGACACAAGGGAACTGAATTACGGGGAATCACGGGGAATCCAAAAACACAAGGGAACTGAATTACGGGGAATCACGGGGAATCCAAAGACACAAGGGAACTGAATTACGGGGAATCACGGGGAATCCAAAAACACAAGGGAACTGAATTACGGGGAATCACGGGGAATCCAAAGACACAAGGGAACTGAATTACGGGGAATCACGGGGAATCCAAAAACACAAGGGAACTGAATTACGGGGAATCACGGGGAATCCAAAGACACAAGGGAACTGAATTACGGGGAATCACGGGGAATCCAAAGACACAAGGGAAGCAACATTTCCCATCCGGCCGAAGTCAGCTTGGCCTCGCTAAGATCTTCTGCAAGGTCTGCGAGATGGCCTTAGTTGTGGACACTCTTTGACACCGGGGAATTCATGGGTTGTGTATACAACAGAAATGGTTAAACCAATGGGGGAAGAGGCTAGTCAATGTTTCATACTAGGGGATAAGTTCACCAACAAACATAGGGATATACCAGCGATATGATGCTTTCTCAAGCCATAGGGAACCGAAAAACGGTTTGTGTATTGCTAGTCAATGATTAAGATTGGATGATTTTGAAGTACCCCTATTTTGAGAAACCACCACATAGTGGATATTAGATAGATGATAAAGGACTTTCATTGCCAATCCATTCAATATGATGGAGGATACTTATACTCAGATCATCAATGATTTATAATGGTTTGTTCTAGGGGACAATCACCAGCAATAATAGGAAATTCATGGTTGATGGTGGTTGATGTAAGATGTACTTTGATTAACGCCTGAGATGTTTCCTGTAAATAGCTTGTGATACAACGTCAAACAGGGTGGTTATTACTATGGATCTCCCATTACATAATATATACAAATCAATGTTCCAATGATATCCAATAAAATGCGATTGGATGTGATATGATCACTAATACACAAGACATGAAAAAGTAATAAAAGACAATTATATGAAAAGAAAACAATCTGCTGATAACAAAAATTGTGCCCCAACACTACGCAACTGTAATCAATACGTGTAATCAATACGCAGTAGATGCAGGGCTGTCCAAAATTGGTCTCAGAACCACCAATTTTCCACCAGCCATTCACAGATAGATCCAACCAATTACGATACTTCCTTGTTCCAAGTCACAATTTTGGGAGACTGCATTCCCTAAGCCACACTGTTTGAGGCCACGTGGCTTCCGTTCATAAGCCACCCATGTCAGCTTCTTCACAGAAACCCACCCCAGTTATGACTTCTTGAGATATTCCCCTTGGTGCATCAGTATCCTTCCAATGCTGTCCAATGTTTTGGTTGCCAATGGTTGCCAGTATCATGATGCACAATTCGGAGATAGGGGTTGACGGACTCTGACAGGGGGAGTGATTGGCTCAAGGGTGCTTGGACTCCTTCATCGGGTGATGGATTCCGTTTAGTCTCCAGTATTCATTCGCCATGTTTGACCAACATCAATCACCAACTAGCCATGAATTAACTAATTATTAACGAGGATATTACTGCTTATCCTTATTTGTGACTACGGCCTATCATGGACCGTGATCAGGTGCCTAGAAAAATCTAGTAACCATGAAAATCGACACTGCGGCATCAACTGCCGGGTATCAGTTGAATCCTCATCAACTTCATCACTGGCTCAGGCTTCCCGTGGTTCCCCATGGCTTCCCGTGGCTTGGACTGCGATATGTTGTGATGAAAATGATCGTCATGACCAGAACGGTGGTGACACCAAAGTCAGGTTCCATCTGACCGCCCGAACATGTTGACATACCAGCTCTGTGCGTCTAAGATTCCGCCCTTTCAAAGCACCCTACAACGACAAAATGCTGCATCAATAGCAGGTAGGTTCTCCCATTTAGAATCCAACAACTTAGCAGTTGATGTCGAAGTGGTTGCTGATGTGCTCAGCCCATGACTACTGACTGTTGGTTCTTATCTGCTACTACGGTCTCGAATCATTAGCACGTGATCACTATTTGTTGGCACGCCTGACACTTGTTGCTTGTTGATTAATGATATTACATTGCAAATCATGGCGATATCTAAAAAAAACGGCTATCACTATCTATCATCATCTATCACCTATCATCTATGACCTATCATCTATGACCATCTATGACCATCCATGACCTCTGACTATCACCGGTCTTGAGAGCCTCCCCTGGCTGCGCCATGCAGCCGTGTGTTGAGAGAGCTGCACGAAGGCCACGGAGGTGCCGTTCTGCCAGGGGCGTCGATCACCGGCAGGGGACCAGTGGGACCAACAGCAGCACTTCGCATTCAGCACTTCTTTAAGCAGATATGAAATGCATTGGTACATCGTTGTGGTTCATAGGGGAGCATAGTGGGAGAATAGTGGGATCATGGTGGTTAACAATAGTGGTTACCAGCGAACTCTTGGGGACAATGGGATACCGAATATTTCATTAATATACGTGGTTTCTCATTGTGATAGGGAACCCCAAAGTTATGGTCGGTTTTTTTCTACGAATGATTATTGGGTGATTTGGGGGATTCCTGTATTTTGAGAAACCGCCATATCTCCACTACCCACGACCTACCAGGATTCATTAGTCAGTGCAGGATCAATGATGCATTTTTGATGACCTATTGTTTACTGACAATCAATCTTTACGAGGGTTTTTCTTTGCGAACAATCGTGAACAACTGCAGCTGCGACAATCCGTCTATTCATACACACTTTCGAGATCTAAGCCTGCAAGTTTTGTTTCCACCATTCTGATCCCTTATCATTGTTACTGTGACTCTCATGCCAAGCAGTATCATCATGAGCGTACCTCCAAATTATCGCATATTAACCATTTACAGTAATTAACAAACAATCTATTTTTGAAAATATACATTTTTGTGTCTGAGCTTAACTGCCCCTCATAGGAGATCCACTCTAACACCCAATAAACGATTGTAGATCAGCTATTTTGGTTCAATATGAATCTCCGAATTCTCTCAGTATTCATGGTTGTTTGGGATCTTCTATGAGGAAGATGATCACCAAAGTGCTTGTGGGATCTTCTACCAGGTTAGATCGCCTATATTCTCTGCAAAGAAAATCAAATTCTCCGTGACCGGGGATCCCTGCGATCACGTCACTGGCAGATTCCACCTGAGCTACAGCGCAGTTCCCCTTCCAGCGCTGGGTATGACTGGCTACACATGGCTATACCGACCATGCTCTAGCGCTGTGTGTCATCAGAACGGAGAAAAAATGCAGCTGTTGCCATGTCTAGAACTGGAGCAGCTACGGGTGTGAATCAATTTGACCCGCTGCTGTAGTATCTGCGATTGGTCTATCCAGGATGAGACAATCGAGAAAGCTGGCTAGCGGCCGACAGCGGGATTTCTGAACATCGTCATACAGTCTGCATGAGTCTCGTCCAAACAATACATCGCCCTGCAGTCCCTGAAAAAAATCACCAAAGAATTATCACAGTTTGAGCTCTCCAAGCTGTCCTCCCAGCCCAAGTGTCAAACACTTTGGATGTTGTTCAAAAGATCCAGCTCGTCGGCTTGGAACGTTGCCTCCAAGAACGACTTATGCATGACACAATCTCGAAGCTGTGCAACATCTCGAGGCTGTAGCGAACAAAACATCTTCTTCTTTCCAGCTGTTGCCGGCAGTGAAATCTGATCATTGGGGATGTTAGCTAACGATTCTAACTAACCAACCACTATAAACCAACCTTGGCCAACCTCAGCCAAGCAGTTGCAGTTGGTATGTCCCTACTAGTGTTGGTTATTCATACATAATAACCAACCATAGACCACCATAAACTTAAACCAACCATTAACCAACCATTGACAAACGATTAACCAACCATTTACCAACCATCATAAACCTAACCATAAAATATACCTAACCATTGTTTCGCAACCGTTAACCAACCGCAGCCCCCCTACCACGCCGCTGGCGCACCAACTGCTTCTTCCGAAGAGCCATGACTTCGTCCATGGACTCCTTTTTGGCGCTTCGATGATGGGATGAGCTGCGTGGAGCAGTGGGGAGGTTCTCAAGGCGTAGGGGACTGGATGGTTGATGATGGTTCATAGGTTCATAAACTGGATGAAATGCATAGTTTATGACTATAAAGGGTATATATATATATATATATATATCGGGATGATTTGGGGCCCGGTTGAGTAAAAATGGAGTATAGTCACCATTGAACTCATAAGTTGGTGGTTAGCAGTTGACGAGTCAACCATGACTACTAAGTTTCGGAATTGATGGTTATTAGTTGGTGGTTGTTGGTTGGTTTGGGATGGTTATGCGTTGATAAACTATCCTAAACAATGGGGTCAAAGAATCAGATGGTTAGTAAAAGAAAATGTTTGGGAAGGTATCCTCTGGAAATGGAACATTTCATCACACTTTACAAGGAAACCCTGGCAAACCAGCTATTTCCATGACGGATTTTCCATTGCTAGGATTTGCTAGGTTAGTTGAGCAGAGGGAACATAGCGATCAATCGTGCCGATCACATGGTTGAGGAATGATCGCAACGTATCAAGTTACGGATGATGCTGAACTACTGCTTGAGTAAGTATTCCGTTAATGATCCATCGTTAGAATTGCGTGGATTTCCTTCGAGTCAAAGGGGTTGACCAGCTGGCTAATGCTCAATACTGAATACCCCACTCAAACCTCCAACAAATGTTGCTGCAAGAATTCACTGTATTTGTAACAGCTGTGCTGCGGCATGACATTTCGGCCTCGTTCTTCACAACATCTTTGCCTAAGTTTTTGTACCTCAGCAGCTTGAAGCCGACTGTGCAAGAAGAATGGGGACGCTGCTGTAGAAACAGCTTTGTCAACAAAGTGTGAACACTTGACAGCAACCTTAGGCGTCTGCTTTTCCACAGCCAAAAAATGGAAGTCGTGCAGCATCATATTCTTGCATTGCAAACCATGGACTACTGGAATTGATAGATAGAATTGATAGAAAATGAAAAAATGACTACAAGCCACCAACGCTTGGAAATAGTAGCTAGTTCTGTGATACGCATCTTTCTCAATATGCCAAGCAAATACACTAAATATTCCCACCAACCAACCAACATCAACCAACCAGCCCACCAACCAACCAGCCCACCAACCAACCAGCCAACCAACGTCAACCACCCATGTACCGTATCCATCCACCCACCTGAGGCCCAACTCAACGGCCAGGCGTGCGCTATTCGCGCTCAGCTCCGACACCTTGGCCTCCATCTCCTGGGGGACCCATGGCCATTTATGGCCACGTGACCTACTTTCATAACGGGTGAATAGCTATATTGAATAGCCATAACCTGTAGCCCATAGCTATATAGTATAGTTGGAATGTATAGCTGGTCAACAGCTATATCATATTGAACTAGCCAGTTTATCGATATTTGAATAGCTATAAAATGGTGAATATAGATAAACTGGCGAATGAAACTAATACTTGTAGTTAGCTGGCTATGAAAAAGCGTGATTTATAGCTGGTGAACCTAACATTTATAGCTAGTTTGTACCTACAAACAATGGCTGTGGCATGGTGATAAAGTGCTATTTGTTGCTTGGTTCAGAAAGATTTGCCATTGTTCATGCAGCAAGAACCGAGAAGAAAGGTTCAAGGCCACATATCACATGGGCCGGATTGTAGGATTGATGGATATTGTAGGATTATGGACAAAGTAGAAAAATGGAACATGCCTGTTAGGCTGCTAGGACACTGTGTTTCTACGACTGCAAACCCAAACACAACCTTAGTATGTCGCTGTTGCAAGAAAAAGTTCAAGATCACCGATCGGCCCTAATTAAGTAAAACCAAGTCTGAGTACAGGTGGTGCCCTAAACCCCCACATTTGCCAGCACATCTCTCCTTTATCTTCACTTCAGCACCTTCCACCTTGCATACTTGCCCAGCTAAACAGTCAGAAATCAGAAACTGGTGCAGTCATGTCCAAAGAGCTCGCAAGGAGGAGCATCAAGGGAAGCGTTCTGGCTGTTCCAGCTCAATCGCACATGTTTGGAACACAATACTTGCAATACGATCTTGACCTTTGAGCATTTCAAGCCATGACCAAAACATTCATCTGGGAATGCAGTACTGGTCGGTTGAGATTCGCAGAGCAATCCCCAGCTCCAGTAGCTTCATGACCACCATGAAGCCACGGGGTTTGGCACAGCGGTACACGTCTGAGCATCCTGCAGAGGTGGCCTTCTCATCACCATTCTCCTGACATGACTTGGATCTAAGGCCTTAGGCCACGGATCCTTCACTTGGGATGGTCACTTGGTGGCAGCAGGGCAACATCTTTACTGGAACATCTTTCACCTGGTTTTCCAACGACTCAGCCAGGAAAAAAGAGGAGCAAAACGATCATCTTTGCAAGAGATACAATACAAACAATCTTCGCGGGTCACCCGTTTTGTTTTGGACAGCTTTGGACAACGCATGGTTGCCAAAGAGAAAAATAAATACACTTCGAAAGAACATAGCCATACTCCAGATATCTGGCTAAGAACAAGAATTCGAAACGCTTGAAGAAACATGGGCGTTTACTCAAAATAGGGGTACCCCTACATCATCTTTTATATTAACCGCTTGTATCAATAAACCAACCTTAACTTCGAGGGTTCCCAAACTGGCTTAAGAAACCTCCACATGTAGAAGTTCCTGTAGAAGCCAGTTCCCACAACGGTGTCACCTTGCACCAGCACTTGTACTTGTCCATCAGCTCTTCTTCCTCGCTGGCCTGAATGTGACAGCAAAGCTGCGGCTGGAGGAGCATCCCAAACGAGAAATCTTAACCGCTGATTGAATCGTGGCGGCTGATTGAAGATCATGGATAAAGAATATCTAAGAATTAACATCTGTCATCTGTGGACATCCATGGATATCCATGGATCCTTGGACATGATGATACCTTCCACTGAGGATCAAGGGGTAAGGGAAGGTATCCGTGAATGTTTCGGAGCTTCCAATGCACCTCTTTCTCTAGCTGATCTTTCATGCCCTGCAACAGGGTCAATACCTGGCGCCAGGTTTCAGCCATCGCTGACAATCGCCACGGTATGGTAACCATAAGAATCTTTCGCTTGTGAAACTCGAGAAAGTCTCAACAAACACCAGGCATCACCAGGCCTTATCACCATCATGGATGCTTTGAGAGGAAAGAAACCAAAGAAAACCTGTTATCTCATCTATTCTCATCTGTTGCCTTTGTTTTCACCCCACCTTGGTCACAGGTCGCGCTCTTGCTTCCTGTCAGTGTGGTCGGCCCCGTTCTGGGAAGCTACGTGTCTACTGGGTCCCTCCAAGCTATCATGACAGCTATGGGTGACTGGTTGGAGATGGACCTCCAGCCAGATTGATTCAGCTTGGCAGGCGTTGTTTGCTGCATGAAATTCCATTCACAAAGTGTGCAAGATGGATTGTGACAATCCCTGAGCATCAAGGAGTACAAGTCCATTTCGTATTCCAGGTCCAAATCTGACACACATGTTTTGCCCCACGTGCCCGGTGAATGCTTTGGTTGTCAACTAGACACAAGAAACAAAAGTTCCGGGACCCATGAGCTCCAAAGAAGAAACACCCTTTCAGCAAATGTTACTGTACAGGCTACATGGAGCTCACGGGGGCACCCTTGAGCCACCACATCAGTGTGCCACAGAGGCACAACGACACAGGTTGTTCTACCATCTACCTGTGCCCCATTGCGACAATGTTTGGTGGATTACTACCGCAAAGTTGGGTGGGACTGATCATTGATAATCAATCATCATTAACACCCTGTTGATGCTGTGAATTAACAATTATTAATCATCATTAGCCATTATGCAATCATGAACCGCCATGAACCATCACGAACCATCACTAACCATCATCAATCATCAATCATCAATCATCAATCACGATTAATCATCATTGTTCATGAAACATAGCTATCAATCATCAATTGATCATTCTTAGTCATAGCATCATAGCCGTCATAGCCATCCTTAACCAAATCATTTGTCACCATTCGCAGCCACCGATTGGAAACCGCCTCAACATCAAAGGTCAGCAACGAGCTGCTGGGCGCCAGCAGCGTCGCAAGCAGCACCTTGGCAGCACAGGGAAAATCATCACGAAACCATGGTGAAAATCTGGTGAAAATCTGGTGGAAAATGTGATGAAAATGTGATGAAAATGTGGTGATTGTTTGTCATGGTGCAATGCTGCTGCTATTTGTGACCTTGATGATTCGAATTGACTTGATGAATGATTGAGTTCAGGAAATTCCTGGGTGAACTTGCGGGCAAGATTTAGGATCACAAGCACCCTCGAATGGATTGGAATCCACGGCCCCTGACTCTGAGTTTCCACACCAACATTCTGGGCGCCTGATCCCGTGCGTTTTCCAAACTCGCATTCCGTTTCCGGGGTTTCTCTGTGAAACAACTGCCTTGGCAGACTCAAACCTGAGCCATGAAATTAAAGAAAAGCTTCCCAACCTTTTAGCAGTTGAGTGAACGAACCATGGGGATTTAGCCATCACCAACATCCTGTCTGGTTGGAAAAACTATATACACGACGGTTTGATAGTAGGTGTCCTCGGGTAGCTTGAGGATGCTTGATGCTTGGGGGTCTCACCTCTCAATGAACAGGATGTTCTTTTCGGCCACTGTTGTATCCCTGGCTATCCAGTCTGCTGTTGTCTACTGCCGCCCTATTCCCTCCCCTCTACTGATACTCCCCTCTGCATGTTAGTCTTTCTTGATCTGGGCTGCGTTCTCCCAGGCTCTTGTCTTCCAGCTTTCCTTCCTTTTGAAACCTGCTTGGGGTCGATGCCAGTGTAATTCAATAGCTTACGCTCCGATCCAGCAGCAAGAGCAGAAGCAGCGTCAGTGTACATGTGAAGATACATTGAAAATGTGGAGGTTGATCACATGTCTGGTGGGCTACCATGGCCATGGACAGCCTTCAAAATGTCAGGCCCCGTGAGATTCTCTGAACCACATCAGACCTCAAAACGCTCTGTGTGGTGCTTGGTGCTCTGAGTCAGCAGCTCTACTGGGATGAAGCTTAGGGCTTCCCTGCTGAATGCGGAATGACTTAGACCTTCATTGCACTACCGAAGGCTGTACTAGGCCGTACTAGGCCCCAACATGGCCCAACTAGCTCTGAACTGTGGGCAGCATCCGAAGCCTGCATGGCTTCAATGGATCGGGTCCCCCGGAGTCACAAAAATGACCCCAACTGTGAGCCCAAGATGGGACGGTGGGAGGCCCCAGAGTTTCCTGGAAAAATTGGAAAATTTGTTTGCTACTGAAATTTAAGGACTTATAAAAGATATCAAAATGATCGAAGACTGAAAAATGACAAAACAGAATTAGGAGGTTTCTCTGCAGTCAGGTTCCTTATTTTTGAACTGTGCCCGTTTCTTGGTGCAAGGAAATCATTTCACCACCAACTAGGGTATCGTCTGATCGCAACTCTTTCGGCTTCAAATGTCCCATATTCTGTGGCCGTGGGTCAAGATCGTCGACTCCCGTGGATGGCTCCCGATTTCAAATGATCACAACAGCAATGAGTAGGTGGCTTTCTTCTACCCGTGAACTCTGACACCCAGGCACAATACCAGGCCAAAGAAACGTATGGATGATGTGCAGCTCTCTATCGAGTTCTATGTTGGGTAGTTCTATGTGTAGATATACACTGAACACTACTAGTACCAACGAAGATCAACGAAAATACAAATGAATTATGCAACTCAATTGGCTATGATGAAACGTGCTTTCAATCTGGCAGTTCCATTCGTTCATAGGGCGCCCATGCTGTAAGAAAGAACTCCTACATCGTAAACCAAAAGTCATTCACAATCAGATCTTGGTTCAAAACCGTGCATTGTAATGGTTTCAGCATATTTCAACCAAACATTGACGCCTTTTGTTCCGATCACGCATCATCCAGAGGTTTGCGCGTGTGGATCTCAGTCCAGCTGAATCTCTGCAAAGTTGGCACCTGGGTGGAATGCCGGAAGCGTGAGAAAGATCCAACCGATCCAGTCGTTCGCGACGATTTAAGTTTGACCCATTTTTCGTGAAAATTCAAGCGCCAAGTGGACGGGTTGCCGACAGGCATCGTGACGAGGAAGAAACACCAGAAATCCCCACCCACAAATTGTTGCTCCAAAAGCAACTTCTTCGCAAAGCATCTTCTTTAGCAGGGCATGGCCGAGTGTTTCGAAATATCCATCCCCTAACTCGGATTGGTGCGCCAAAAACACTGTTGCCCCCAGGATGAGGCACCTGAGAGGATGGCCTTGGCCTTCTTCACAGAGTCCATCTCCTGTCGAAGGTTTGAGATACGACTACGACGACAATGATTACTTCTAAATGCAATGATGGTGAGGATGGTGAGGGTGACGACAACGGCGAGGACAGCCACCACTACTGCAGCGGCCACCACCACCACCACCACCAACAACAACAACAACAACAACAACGACCACCACGACAACAACAACAACAACAACAACGACAACTAGAACAACAACAACAACAACAACAACAACAACGACAACAACAACAACAACAACAACAACAACTACAACAACAACAA
>VSDK01017113.1:32237-58686 GCA_009767595.1 Symbiodinium kawagutii | reverse complement strand
AACGACAACGACAACGACAACGACAACAACAACAACAACAACAACAACAACAACAACAACAACAACAACAACAACAACAACAACAACAACAGCAACCACAACCACAACCATGAAACGCAGGGCACTGGCAGCCTGCTTGTAAATGTTCGCAGCTAGACCAGGACCTATGCAAACTATGAAATGTAGCCTTTCGGTGCCTAGGTCCAGGTAGTTTCTTTCTTGGCCAGCAGAGTTCATGAACCCAGTGCTAAGCTCGAAATCGCTTGGATAGCTTGCACAGCAACCCAAGGAATTGGAAGGTAACAAGTCCATAACGAGAGCTGAAAGCAGGAACAACATTGCTGGCTGAGGATTGGATGATATTGGATGCTAGAGGGTGAAAAAGTTGGCAGCTTTTTTTCCAAGGTTTCGGGGTACTACTGCTAGAGCACCATCGCTATTGATCTGGCAGCTCCAGTTATTCTGCTTGGTTGGGCCGGTTACTAGCCGGAGGGCAAAAAAGTGGTGCATGATCCAAGAACATGATGTAGCAGCATTACAAATTAAAGGTATAGCCCGATGACTATCAGCCCGCCGTTTAGTCCTTGGAAATGTTACCAATGCGTTATTCCGTTTTACTCTATCTTGTTGGCCGTACGAAGTTATGCTACCATATGCTTCCAGTATGTTAGCGTCATATTATACTACCGTTCCGAGTTGTTGAACATTCCCATTGCATCTTATTAGTCCAAGCGGTACAGCAACCCCTAGAATCGCAGAATCAGCTGAGTGCACTGGCGAAGAAGATCTCAGCTCCTCTTCCCGAGCACTCTGTCGCGCGTCGAAATTCTTCATCAAGAAGTCGCAGCTTTCCTTGGGACTCTCTGTGGGTTGAGATTCTAGTCCTAGTCCTGGCAAGTGGTACGGCTTAGCTTGGACCATGGTGCTGAACCACGCATACCTGCCACAAAGGTCAACCGATAGAATTGATGGACAATCGTGTTCAATTGTAATCTATCGTCTTGATGGGAAGTTCTTGTAGTATACATTAATTAATTCATACCAAACAATACCTTGCATTCTATTGACAACAAAAGAAAGCAACTATGAACCTGTTTGATTGTTCACCATGTATTCCCTGTACGAATGTTTAGCCAAATTGCACTTGGTGGTACAGT
Organism: Symbiodinium kawagutii; assembly: GCA_009767595.1. Taxonomy (NCBI): domain Eukaryota; class Dinophyceae; order Suessiales; family Symbiodiniaceae; genus Symbiodinium; species Symbiodinium kawagutii. The sequence goes on along the minus strand of VSDK01017113.1, from coordinate 57,529 downwards.
TCCTCTGGTGGCCAAGCCACCGCTGTTTTGGCTGTGGGAACTGGAGTGACTTGGCTTATAGAAGTTATGATGCTACTTTGGCCTACGGTGTCTCGCGGCACCTTAGAATTTCTGACCCACTTTGAGAACCTATAAGCAACCAAGGCAATCTTTGAAAAACACTGAAGACAGCTGGAAACCACTAGACCTTGCACCACAAAGATCGACTGTGATCCTTTGTCATGAAAAAATGAACCTTCTTAAACGAAAAAATTGATGGCTATTCCAGCCTTATGGGTCATCTTGTCACCAGGTTCACCACAACCAGCGACCAGCGATTCCCACCACGAGGCGTGAAGTTCTGCCAACTTCTTCTGCAGCGTCTCGAGCTCGTTCTCCTGGCCTTCCCTGGACTCCCGCGTCTGGACCAAGGTCTGGCGCACGGCAACGGCAACGGCTGTTGGTCATTGGTTGGTTGTAGCACTTGTAGGGAGATGTCAACCACCGCCGTTGTGGAGATGCAACCAACAAATAAATGAACAAATGTACATCTTACATGTACACAATCAAAGGCGCGTCATGGTGTGGAAGTGCAAGGTTTGAATGTGCCACTAAATGTAAAGACTAAAAATACAACCAGCAAGTGTGTTATTTAAGGGGTTAAATGCAACCAGCAAATACAGGGGCCATAACTAACAACCGTGATCCGAAGGGATGTAAGTCAAGCACACCGATTGGGTATGATTGGGTGATAGTGTAAATACGTGTAAATACGTGTAAATACCAATAACCCCTACAACTTGAGAAGAATATCTGATACTGGCTATCCCATACTCATTACATCCCCCATGATAGTTGGTAGATGATGTTTGTTGGCAAATGACACCCAAGAGCAATGAAATACCAACGTGGTCAGTTCTGAGCCTTCAAGACGATCAATGCACGAACTCAGAGAAAGCTGCAGTGTGACAAATGTTCTCTCTGTTCGATACTTCGGAATCCTGGAGCTCAGGATATCACGATGCCCAACCATGATGGGTACATAACTCATGGGAACTCAAGACCATGACAACTACTGGTCCCTGTAAAGTGACTGATGTCACATTGTCACACCAGAGACAGCTCTGCATCCAACAAAGAGGTGTCCCGCAGCAGCGCCTTCTCCAACTTCGCCTTGTGGGCTTTCTTGTTGGAAATGGACGTCTCCTACAGGCCACCACCATGATGCCTGGCCCGATGTTGCCACGATATGCTACAAACCGCGCTCCAACCCGCGCTACAACCCGCAACCCGTCAGTGCAAGTCTTGGGAGTTTAACCATTTGGAGATAGAACATTTTCTGCAGGAGATAGACACCTCCTCCCATTCCAAGCTCAAGACTTGAACGGTTGGAAGTGACACGACCGGATATGGCGAGGGAAACAGTTGACGCTTGGACGCTCCAGTGCCAGTGCTCCTTCTTGCTCACAGACTCGGTGGTGTCCTTGGCAAAGGCTTCGTAGGCGGTCTGAGCGCCTGAGCTGTGCCGGCTTGGGGATGGCGGGTTCCCATAGCTTAGGTGGCGCATGTGACTCAAAAGCCAACTTCGGAGTTAACTCTCTGAACTAGACACATCTTAATGATCTTTGATCTGTTTCAACACCCTCTCAAGTCGAGTGAAAAGAGAGTTTAGCATGATGATTCACATAATTTCACCGGCACATAATTATAGGAGATTCGTAGGAGAGTCATAGGAGATCCATAGGAGATCCATAGGAGATCCCTGAGGCAGCTGGTTGAGTTTGGATCACAGCCACCGTGGTCAACGGTACCCACTGTGCTGAAGCCCAAGGCACTGTTCTCTGCACGAACAGCCTCGGCCTCCATGGCTTTGGCGTCTTCCACCAACTGCTGCAGCATGGACATGACCTTGGGGAGGAAATCATTTTAGTAGAGATGTAAGAACTTAGTAATAGCATTCGTATATATGTAAGTATTATATAGGAATCATCATTTTTATTCTCAACTTGTAGTCCAGTATGTACAGTGGTGATGATGGATTTCACAGTATTGCTGGTTCTTAACTTGTAGTACAGTATGTACAGTGATGATGAAGTATTTCACAGTATTGTTGGTTCTTAACTTGTAGTACAGTATGTACAGTGATGATGATGTATTTCACAATATTGCTAGTTCTTAACTTGTAGTACAGTATGTACAGTGATGATGAAGTATTTCACAGTATTGCTAGTTCTTAACTTGTAGTACAGTATGTACAGTGATGATGATGTATTTCACAATATTGTTTGCTCTTAACTTGTAGGACAGTATGCACAGTGATGATGAAGTATTTCACAGTTTTGCTAGTTCTTAACTTGTAGTACAGTATGTACAGTGATGATGAAGTATTTCACAGTATTGCTGGTTCTTAACTTGTAGTACAGTATGTACAGTGATGATGAAGTATTTCACAGTATTGCTGGTTCTTAACTTGTAGTACAGTATGTACAGTGATGATGATGTATTTCACAACATTGTTTGTTCTTAACTTGTAGGACAGTATGCACAGTGATGATGAAGTATTTCACAGTATTGCTAGTTCTTAACTTGTAGTACAGTATGTACAGTGATGATGAAGTATTTCACAGTATTGCTGGTTCTTAACTTGTAGTACAGTATGTACAGTGATGATGATGTATTTCACAATATTGTTTGTTCTTAACTTGTAGGACAGTATGTACAGTGATGATGATGTAATTCACAGTATTGCTGGTTTTGTACAGTGATGATGGTGTATTTCACAATATTGCTAGTTTTTAACTTGTAGTACAGTATGTACAGTGATGATGATGATGATGATGATGATGATGATGATGATGATGATGATGATGATGTGTTTCACCTGTACAGTGATGATGGTATATTTCACACTACTGCTGGTTCTTAACTTGTAGTACAGTATGTACAGTGATGATGATGAAATTCACAACATTGCTAGTTCTTAACTTGTAGTACAGTATGTACAGTGATGGTGATGTATTTCACAGCATTGCTGGGTCTTAACTTGTAGTACAGTATGCAACGTGATGATGATGAGGATGATCATTATTGTACCGTAAGAATAAAGGGTGATGGTGGGTGGTGGTGGTGGTGCTGCTGATGATCATCGCTCAATCTAAGTTGTCCTTCTGATCTGAAGACTAACCCAACAACTTTGAAAGAAAACTCCAAGATGAAAAAGCTCCAAAATATTCCAAAATGATGTCCCTGGCATTAAAAATCACAGGCATCCTAGGCATCCTTCCACAGAGAGACTTCAGAGCTTGGCGCCCTGGGGCTGAGTTCACGTTTCACATGTCGCAGCTGAGGCACTCCGAAGCTTTTGCCATTGGCCTTGTAGTCTTTGAAGCCTCCAGGTGCCTGAAAGTGCCAAGCCGTCAAACAGCAACAAGTCGTCACGGCCGTCAACAAGTCGTCATCCAACATCAACAAGGTCAAATCAACACAATCCATGAAAACAATCCATCAACAATGGTCTCCCGAATGGCTAACGGCGATGGGATGAACCAGGCAAGAGAAGCCACCTGGCCCCACCTCTGGGGCCTGCTGGCTGCCCTGCAAGAATGCACCCTGGCGGGCACCGGTCACATGATGACATGCTGTAAGATCTGTAAGAAATGTACATGTTGGTGGTTTATCAAGCCATAGGGGACCCCAAGAATGGTTGGTTTCTTACTCATAAATAAATATTGATATAAATAATGAATCTTGGACGATTTGGGGGTACGAGTACCCCTATTTTGAGAAACCACCAAATACGTTTCAGATACAACCAACCATCAACCCAGAACAGCCAAATACCAATCAGCATTGCTTGGTTCATTATGGGAGTCCAGTGAACAATTGTTTGATGGTCTGATGTGCATTGGATAAGACTTCATCTAGAACTGTGCTGTGGCACTCTACTGGGACTGCCAGACTCTCAAGTTGCTGCTGAAGCCGAAACACCGAGTGCTGAAAATTTGTTCCCTTGAAGGGAAGAACCAGCACTGATAGTGCGAAAACGTGAAGATATTGAGATATTGGATCATTTAAGAGAAGCACGCAGTGTGTGCGTGACCAGAAAAGGGACACATTCGTGCTGCTGCTGGTGAGGCTACTGCTGTTGCTGCTGTTCTTTTGGTGATGTCCCATGCAGCGGAGGCACCTTGTTGTAAAACTTGCCCAACACAGTCAGAGCCTTGAGCCGTCGTCATCCAGGTTTGGCGAATGAGTCGTGCAAAATAATGCCAAATGATTGCAATTCATGGCTCCTGATTCATCTATAGATTGGATGTTCTCGATACACTTGTCAAGAGAGGGAGGGGGAGGCAGACACAGAGAGAAGCAGAGAGATAGAGAGAGAGAGAGATAGAGATCAAAGACAAAGATAGAGACAGAGACAGGGACAGATCAACAGATCAAACAGAGACAGAGACAGCTGGATAGATGAATAGATGGTGTTAGAACAAACCACAACAAAGCTCCATGAGCCGGCCGAAGACAAAAATGTCACTCCTCCAATTCACTATCGGAAGCCCGTCTGAGGATCAGAAAACCAGGATGAATGCACCCATGTCCTACAAGCAACGCCCAAATCATCTTGTCTTTTACCAGGAGTCGCACGCTAGCTTTCACCAACCATTGTGGGACTGCGCTTGAATGGTTATACCCCTCAGCCACCAGTACATAATTAGTGTTTCACGACGAAACAAACAACCTTCGCGTTTCAGAATGTCTAGACAAAGCACCAAGCATTGTCATGGAGGTACCAACCAGCATCCCAGGCCCAAACCACTCACCTCCTTCAACAGACCCTGCGTCTGACGCTGTTCTGCAATGACTTTCTGGAAATCCGCGTTCTCCTGTGCTGCGGAGAGGCTGTGCAGCTAAGCGCTATTCCACCGGCATTCAGAGAAGCCAACCAAAGATGGATGGAGATGGCACCTTCAGGCCACTCGAAGCTTCAAGGTTGCGGCCAAATAGGAGGCCAAAAACTTTGAAAAATCAACCAAATTTCAAAGACAGAACTTGTTCGCATTTTTGGGCTTGTGCTCTTGCAGAACCATTCAGGTCAACATGTTGGAGAAGCTGACGTAGATGTAAAACATGCGGTCCTTCTCGCGGTTTTGCTCTGCCTTCTGCAGCTGCTTCTTCATGTCAGCAATCTCGCTTTCCCTCAGACACTGGCTGGTAAGCTTTTGGACCCAAGTAAATCTCATGGGCTCGGTTTGGCTTGTCAGTGCCGTCATCATCATGTGCCAACATTGCGAGTGTCATTGCAAGAACCACCTTCATTTACACATCATTTGTATCAAGGAGAAGCCAGAGATCGATAACTGTAACTTATCACTAGTAGGCATCAAAACCACTCATCTGTAATTGATGATCTTTGCCAGTCTGTCAACGTCTTCATCGCATTTCCTGTTCACACTGTCACCAACAGTCTGATAGCTTTTGGGAAGAGTAGTTCTTGCTCTGGTAGGTGGTTGTACTATGACGGAACAACAACTATCCCCCCGCATGTCAGCATCGTCAGTGATAATCACTCTCGTCATTGCAACATGCGCGCACATACTCTTCCATAATCAAGCAAGGAAAGATGTAATTATGATGAATCTCTATTCATTTGCAATGCATGAGGAAGAATTTGTCGGGAGCTGGGTGGAGGCAAAGATTACCAAAAGCCATGAGCCACGCCCAGCAAAAGTGGTAGCAACATGGCAATGCAAAGCCTACCCTTCGTTGCCCAATGTTGAATCCAATTGCAAGCCCGCAATTCAGCATCCAACAAGGTCTCAATGTCACTCTTTGGCTTTGCAATGTCAATGGCCTGGCAAATCTCAAAGCAGACCACAGCACCGAAAGGCACAAGTACAGCTGTGACTCACATCTGGCCGCTGGTTGCTTGGCCGTGACGCGTCAGTTGGTATGGCGGTCTGTTGGTTGAATGGCTGGGGCTGGCTGGCTGGTTGGTTTGTTGATTCATCTGATCTTCAGGCTTCAAACGCTAACACAAACATAGTAAGGTCACTAAGTGAAGATGGGATGCATAAGTAGAAGCTCAGAAAAGGTTGGAGTGGATTAGATACACTGCCTGGTCCGCCAGAATTAATCATCACAAATATGAACCCCTACAAATCAAGCAGTATCAAGGGGCAGAAGTGCCCCGTTCCTGCACTGTCTTGGCTTCCTGCATTGAAAAACCTGGTGAAGGATTTGTTTCTGTACCAAGATTTGAATGCATTGATTTCTGCTTTCCCGTTTTTGCATCAAATTTGAGACCCGCATGAACCACATGGAGTCCCGAAACGTAGGGGATCAGTCGATAGGAGAACCTAGAGCAGCTCCACCCCGTGAAAAAACAGTTGATATCACCGGACCTGCTCCTTGGCAAACAAAGCCTCCTTGGTGCCTCAGCACTGCCCCATCAGATGAACATCAAAAGCGATGTAACTCTTTTGTAAAAACTTGGCAGACAGGGTGAACATCAATTTTCGAACTCTAACTTGGCAGATTGACGAAAAATCTCGGGAAAAGGGGATTAAAATGGTGCCTCATAAACTTATAATGTGCCGAATGCTGCGCCCCTGTTCCAGGCACCAGAACGACACCCCAGGAAAGCCTCGCCACCCAGTGTCTGAATCGAGAGCAGAGAAACACCCATGATTGGATGCTCTTCCAACAAAAATTGGTGTTTCTCAAGTCAGGGGGGTACCTCATGGGACCTCTCAATCATCCTTGATTAACCACTTGCAGCAACAAGCCAATAAGCAAATCATTTCTAGGGTTCCCTAATTTCAGAGAAACCACCAAATGGTGGTTCAACCCACCTCAAACTACTCTACCCATTGGCTGATCAGCTGATTCCATATGGCTCAAAATGATTGATCATAGCAACTCATCTGGTTGGTGGCTCAAACACCCAGTCATGAAAAATATGCGCAAGTCAACCAACCAACCAACCAACCAATCATAGCTGGTAGTACATTTGGGAAAACTAAAGAAATGTCAATGAAACCAGCATCCAGTAGTTGTTTGACCATTATTGTTGGTGAAGGTCCAGTATTCTGAATCACCAACCAGGATTTGAAACCACCAACCAAATCAAGGATTCTTCATGATTGATGATATGTAATGCTTCATCCCTCATAGGTTCATAAAGTTTGTAAACTCATCAGTTCCTGATCCCTCCTTCAGTCGCCCTCGTCATCTGGGAGTCTTCGTCTCCGGACGTGTCTTCTCTTCGGTCTGCAGCTGGTTCTTACGGAACTCGTCTCCGCAGAAGTCCTTCTGCTTCACCTCGCCGTGGCACGTATTTCACATGTGTCGGGACATCCAAGGGACATCACCGGCGAACTTCATCGAAGGGATGACATGGGATCACATGGGATCACATCGGATGGGCATCCTCGAAACTGTTCCCAGATAAATGTTGCAACTTTGGATTTGGATACACAAATCAACTACTTGTAGCATAGATGCTGAGATCCAAACCGGTCCAACTAGCTCCAAATCAAATCACAAACCGGCATCTTTTCAAATTGAGGACCAACATTGGTGGATTAGGCATTGCAACCAGAGTCATCTCCAAGCCTACTATCATGGAGCTTAGCTTATTCGGTTGCTGCTGTCTCCAGCCGCCACTGGTAGGCTCGTAGGGATTCATGATTCAATCATGATTCATTTTTGACAACCCAAGAAATACCAGGTTTCAGCATCGGCTACAGCAATCAACCATATATGTGTATGTCAGGTTGTCGAATGGACGTCCACTTTTCTGTTGACATTCTGAAGTGTTTGGCCCAAAAAAGTCTCAAGAAGATTCAAGAACAAGTGGCCCAACATGCTTTCAAATGTCAGGAACACAATGGAACACAATGGAAAGGAACCAACACATCAACCAGAACACATCAATCTGTTCACAGGCACACAGATGTGATGAGCGCACCGCTGGTAGCACCTCATCTGCTTGCTCCTTCTTCAAGGCGAAGACCATGTCATCCATGGCCTGGTGCCCCACAGGGGCCCCACAGGGGAAAGCGTCAGCCAGGGGCAAGTCCAACAAGTTCCTCCAGAGTCCATGGAATCACTTGTAAATTGTAGGAGTTAAACAGCTGGATCAACTGGATCCCTAATCTGTGTGAATACATCCGACATCATCCGACAGCTTGTTGCTTAAACTGCTGGAATACTCTTGCGCAAGAATCTCTTTGTGGTTAACCGCATTTTTGTACAATCCCCTTTGCTGGTGAGGCCAGATCCATGTTGTAGCCTGCTATGATCCCTATCATAGTTTCTCATAGTTGGCAATATCTCCCCACGCGCACTAAAGCAGAACCGCAAATCAAAGGGGGCTGGTAGTTGGTCATCTGCTAATCACCAAACCAACGGTGAGTATCTTTTCCATCGATAAATCCACCACCCCATCATCTTCACAGGATAAGCAATGAGTGAATGGGATTGTTGCAGTAACCAGCCATCACTGTTCAAGGTGATTACCGACCGTTGCTGGTGAAGGAAACACTCATTGATACTGATCATTGAATGTGATGTCTACCATTCATGGAATCCGAATCATTGCTGCTAACCACCTACATTGATGGTATACCATTCCAAGCGAATCATTCATCACACATCATCACACTAGCAAGGGCACTAGACTCCAGCAGTCAACCATAGCCCCCGGCAGAGCCTTCTTGACGTTGGTGAACTTGTCAATCTTCATCTGCATGGCCAAGCTTAAGACACGTGGATCCTTGGCCTTGCATGCGAAGAGTGAATCCCTGCGAAACCAAGGGCGGTTTCTTATGCCACAGGGAAGCCCAAAAAATGTGTTCAGTACTATAGATTGTTTCAGCACCGGCCCAGCATGTTTGGACTCTGAACCAGCAGCATGTTCCAAGAAATGTTCTCTTTGAGTAGCTCGCTTTGCGAAACTAAACTGCGAGAACATAAAGCCAAGTAAAAGCGACAAAGTATAAATTCAAATTGCTGCTCGAGGAAGAGAAGGCCTAGAACAGGTCTGCGGCACTCACATTGTCTGTCGCAGTCACTAAGATTTCTTTAGATGTGTGGAAGACCATAATTAATGCATTTCTTCTTGTGTCAAATGCATCAAAAACAGAAGGTCGTGCAGACCCAAATCTTTGGAACCCCGGAATTACCAACTTTCAGCCTGTAAACCCCCTTGCTTCACTTGAAAGCAATGTAGTCAGTGGTAAAAACCCGATACAATCCCCAACCACAAAAGGCTGCTTGAAAGAGATCACCGTTTCATCCATGGTGATGATGATGATGATGATGATGATGATGATGATGATGATGATGATGATGATGATGATGATGATGATGATGATGATGATGATGATGATCCCTGAGCAGGTATGTAGTTGCCTAAGCACTGCTGGCAACCCCTCGCCTGCGCTAGAACAGCTGCAGCCTGCGAAACCTGTGAGGACTGCTTGGACTCCTGTAGCATGGTGGCGCCACATGGGGACAGACAGACAGACAGACAGACAGACAAACAAACAAACCAACCAACAAACAAACAAACCAACCAAAGTCCTGAGCATTTCATTCCAGTCCATTGCATTCCATTGCATTCCACACTCCGCATAGTTTACTGAAGTTTACTCTTCCTCTGCTACAAGTCAGTGACGTAGTCATACCAAGGCCCCATTTTCACCTCCGCAACATGCAGTCACCAGCTGGGTTCGGGCCTGCAGGAAGGAGGGGCTGAAAGTCTTTGCGAAATTTGCATGGGCTTCGTCAGCATCCAAAATCTCGACAGCCTGAGAGTAACAGCAGATCAACAGGGGTTGCTTGGTTGGTTGTCAGGTTGGGTAAGGTTGGTGAACTCACCGAAAAATTGCTGTGCTTCAAAGCTTCCGGAGAACAAACCTGATATGAGCATTGCAGTTACTGGAAGAAATCATATGAATAGACAATGCTGAATCAGAGTTAACCCTGGCATCTCCCTGTGCAGCAAGCTCTGAAACCGACTCCCCAAACTGGAAACTGGACATTGGACACGAAATGACACTCTGGAACCATAAAAGCCTGTACATGTGTGTCTGAAAACTCGCAATATAAGGTTGGTAATAAGGTTGAGAACCAAACCCTACTGACCATTGTATTGCGAACGGTTTGGCATTCTCAAAACATAGCCCTGTCAAAATCTGAAGTCTGACCCTTGTCAAGCTGAGAGCACCTGCTTCTGGCAGTTTCTTATCTCTCGAAAATTCAACAGCTGCAGAGCACCCAGTTCCACTGGTTGACCTCGATGTCTCCCTCAGCCACCGTGCTCATCCGTGCCCATCCGTGCCCATCCGTGCCCATCCGTGCCCATCCGTGCCCCGTGCCCGGCCTTGGTGATGGCCTCCGTCTCCTCGGCACGGGTCTTTTGCCTTTCATCCCACTGGGCGTCCATCTCAGCGCACTGCTTCTTCACTTCCTCAACGAACCTTGCCGGCCCCATGGTTGAAACATGTTGAAACATGTTGAACCTAGGAATACCTGGGACCTACTCAAAAACAAATAGGTGGATGAAGTGGATGATGTACTGTATCATCAAATCCTGCCAGCAATGCTTGTCCTTGGGGGCCTATCTCGCTGAACACTGAACCTACAGTTGGCCTCTTATATCTCGTGCGGTCTACGTCCCAACCTGAACGTCCTCAAATTCCTGCGGGAAACCCCACCTTGTGATGGTGGTTTCATACAGGGTTCCTATACTGGATTTCAACAGGTCCAGATAAAAATCAACCAGAAAGAAGGCTAACATGGCTCATTTTTGTGTTTGAGAAGATCCTACAGGACACATCCTGCCTGACGTGCAGCTCCAGTATCTTTTCTACACCAACCCGCCAGAAATGGAAGCGAGGCAAGACCACAGCTGCCACTTCTTTCAAGTCTCTGAGGCGAAAGCAATTCCGCCGGGATAAATGGATCAGGGTTATGCATCCAACTGGTGTGGAAAAACACTGGAAAAAATATGGAAACAAAAAACCGCGGATCATTATGACAATCGTCAGGGTTGCGTCCACCCACAATCCTCCCAGCGGAGAGTAGCACCTCACAGCAGAAATCCGATTGGGGCATACTTAGATTATGTAGCTTTGGTACGACTGATGTACGACTGTACCAAAGTACTCTGCAAGGTCCACCGGACTTCTGCAGAAAGAGGAGCCAACTAAAAGCATCTTCGGCGTTTTTGCACTTTACAAACTCAGCTCGAAGTAGCTCAGTGAGTCAAGACATGACAACATGCCACGCGCCTTTGCACCGGTTAAAAACTGGTGCAAGGGACTCTTCGCTTTGGACATGCGCTGCTGTACAGTTAAACAGCGCGTCTCAACATGCATCGAATTGGAGCCACGTCAAAAACATGAACAATCAAAACAGTATGGGTTTGTTGAAAGATGGCATAGTATGCCCCAAAAACTGGTGGTTTGCTCTTATCTTGTGATAACAATGCCCATAGCAAGAATAGACAAAAGACTTCATAGACGCTTCATCCGCAGCCAACGTTTTTGCCGTGGCACCGTGTTCGGTAACACCAGCTTGTTGTTTTTTCTCCGCCACTCGTAGACACAGATCTTGCGCACGTCCTGACATGGTACCCCCAAAATAAGCTTGTATATTCCACACAATTTTTGGTGTCAAGTCAGAAGCATGGAAACATAGCAAAGGTCCACCTGCCAATAGACAGCAGTTTTCCGCCCATAATGTTTCAAGGGCCAAAAACCAAACAGACCCAAGGAGTCTGCATCAAGGTGAAGGAAGGGAGAACAGGGGTAGTTTTACAAACAATTGTGTGGGCAAACAGCCAATTCAAAAAATGCGGAAGACATTATCATAAAGATTCATAAAGGCATGGAACATGTTTAGCTGGAATCTCTCACATCAACATCATCAAGTACACCCCTGCACTGCCTCTATCTCCACCGGGCTGGCAGATCCCGCCAGGTTTCGCTTCGGACGCGAATGGCCAGAGACTGTACAGTGCTCCGGTGATTGCAGTCATGCGATGGCACACCTGCGCAGCAGTCGTGTTGAAAGCACTTGCGATGGATTCACTGTGGGTTTTCATAGATTTATCAAGTTCAGATAGACTGAATCTATCTGAATGTATCAATCTAGATGGTTTCCAAATGTTTCTAAAGACCAAGGAATGACGGCAGAGCATCAAACTTTGCAGCCGGCCACTATAGTTTGAAGTTCGGGGTGCTGAGCATTGTTTCAGCGAGGCATGAGGTCACGAACAGATTCGAGAGTCTCAGTCAATCAGATTGAATCAAGTCTTTTTCAGCACAACCAGAGATGCAGTACCAGAGATACCATAAGTGCCGTCAAAGTGATTGATTGGAAGCCCCGACCAAATGTTGTGAAATCTACGAATAGGATCAACTCAAATCAGGGAGATCACTGCACGAGCAAAGACCAAGGAGGCTCCGTAGGCTTCCGTGGTTGGTGATAAAAACAATTGGAAGAGAAGTTACCACCAATTCATAGAAAGCTCCCAAGTGCAGGTCACTCTTCCTATAAGCACCCGTAAGAACCCGCAAGAACTCGCAAGAACCGTAAAAACCTGCAAGGACCCGCAAAAACCCGAATAACTTCGCTAGCTGAGAAGAATGACATGGCAGCAGCAACAACAGCAGCAGCAGCAGCCGGAGGAGCATCCCCCAATCTTGTTGATTGGTTCTATCCCGGACTGTTCTGGTGTCCTCATTGTGGTGACAATGCGCTCCTATGGTGGTGTATTTTGCAAAATTAGCCAGCACTTGTTCTTACACCGGTTCTGTGCTCTGCTGATTATGTCCCGTCCCTGGTTTTTGTGTTTTGCCTGTTTCCACCAACAGTGCTTTACCCCAGATACTGTGAAGCAATTTGGGCCTACTCCTCTTACAGTTGCTTCTTGCTTTGCCCGCTACTCGTACTATTGGCTTAGTCAATCTATGATTCTCATACCCAAAATATATTGTGCGCTTCATCATTGTACAGTAGCAACTGCTCATTATCTGCATGGTTGATCTTTCAGTCAGATCGTAGTATGCAGATAAGTGTGTATTGCACTATGTAATTGAATGAATATTATGTATATTACGTGCGTATAATGCATACCATATATATATATATTGTATACATGTTGTACTATATGATGTCATATTGCATATGGCTGTTTCTCAAAATAGGGGTACCCCCCAATCCAGCTTATTGAGCATTCATAGTCAGAAACCAACCATTTTTGGGGGTCCCCTATTTTGAGAAACTATATATATATATATATATCATATATAAATAAAATCATTATACAATATTCTTGCATCCCATATATTATCATGTCGTTTTAACGTCTGCATTTCTTGCTCCCAGTCACAGCCCATCTCTGCCCGCCTTCAGCTCGACAAGCCGTCGGGCGAAGGGGTGCGCGTGCGGACGTTGGCCAGGTTGGCCTCCTGAAAATGGCTGTGCCTCCATGGTTGGTCCCTCCATCTTCATGGCTCTACAGGCTCCAGGATCTTGGGAGATTTTCTACCGCAGCATTTGGTGGTTGAAACAGCCCAGAAATTGATATGCCCAACTCAACCAACCATTGGTTAATGATTGCGAGGGAAAAAATGCTTCAAAGCCACCAATTAGCACATGCTGCATGTACAAAAATGCTGCTCTAAGCGGGAGCCATCGAGGTGTTCGAAAAAATTGGGGTTGAACCAATAGCTTCAAGTGGAATGTAAACAATCAAATCATCGGTTGAGAAAGCTGGGGAAAACATGGGAAAACAACCAACAATGGCCAATCATCAAATCATCGGAATTCGTGTCCTGTTGACCAAAAAACACCACTTGTCACCTTGCCAATGCTGGCGACTACACCGGCAGGCACTTTCCCATACCTCGTTGGAGCGCAAAGACTTTCGCAAACGTCTCATGCGCTCCTATGGCCCAGCCATCAGCCCCTCCACAGGGTACTGGGATGCAAGAGGTCGGTGTCATGTGTGCAAATGGTTGTGTATGTATATGGTGACCCAGATGCTTCCTTCAGGACATATCGTACGTCTATACATATGCAGGTGTGTGATTAGGTGTGTAATTATATGTTTGATCGAAGGAAGTTTAGAAGTCTAACTTCCGACAATATGGACAACTCAGCTAGGGTAGATCGCCTATGCAGATGTGAGAAAGAAGAGATGTGAGAAAGATGAGAGTGCGAGAGCGCCAAAATGTTAGGAAAGTCGCGAAATGCTGTGTTTTGCAAGGTTTTGTGCATCATGAGGGGCCAGAAGGGTACCTCGCTAAAGCGGCGGGTGCGGACCACTGTGGCGGAAGGTGTGTGCAAAAATCGTTAAAAAATCTAGGCCCCAAGCACATTTCGAAGTCAAAATCATTAAAACACGTCAGCCTCGGAGCACTTTTGACAGATGCAACTTGCAAAATCGTTAAAAAACCTAGGCGCCAAGCACATTTCGAAGTCAAAATCATTAAAACATGTCAGCCTCGGAGCACTTTTGACAGATGCAACTTGCAAAATCGTAAAAAACCTAGGCGCCAAGCACATTTCGAAGTCAAAATCGTAAAAACACTGCATGCTCGGAGCACTTTTAGAAGATTCCACGTTCAAAATCGTTAAAAAACCCAGGCGCCGAGCACATTTGGAAGTCAAAATCGTAAAAACACTACATGCTCGGAGCACTTTTGATGACTCATGATTCTCAAAACTGGCACGCTGCCTGCGCGCGAAGCAAGTTTTTAAGATAAAATCTTGTACCAAAATAAAAACTGCAATTTTACCAGCGTTTCGGGCCACTTTTCGGAGATGTCATATGATCATGAAAATTGGCACGCCGCCTGCGCGCGAAGCACATTCTCACGTCCGAAGTCGCAAAAACTCGTGGTTTTTAACAAGTTTTGAAAGTTGCATGTCCGAAAAAGTGCACGCGGCCAGGGCGAGAAGCACATTTTGAAGCAAATGTGTCAAAACACAGCACGTTTTGACACTTTTTGAACACAGGAGACAAAAGTAGGAAAACACTTGCGTTTCGCGTCACTTTTCGTGATTTATGTGGCCAAAATGTGCACAACGCTTGCGCGCCAAGCACATTTGCAGGTCAAAATGGCACGCCGCTTGCGCGCGAAGCACATTCTCACGTCCGAAGTCGCAAAAACTCGTGGTTTTTAACAAGTTTTTAACAAGATAGATAGACAGATGGATGGATAAATCAGCAGATAGATAGATAAACAGATAGACAGATAGATAGATAGACGAAAGATGGCTAGATAGATAGAGGGCTAGACAAAGAGGTAGCCAGATAGATGGACAAGCAGATAGTCAGATCCATGGGTGGCTAGATGCATAGTCAGAGACATAGATGCATCGATGGATAGATAGATAGATGGATAGATAGATAGATAGATAGATAGAATAGCTAGAATAGATTAGATAGATGGAATAGACAGACAATTGGATAGCCAGATTCAGATGGCTAGATGGGTCGATAGATAGACAGATAGGTAGACGAAACGAGAGTCAGATAGATAAGTAGATAGATAGTCAGGTAGAAAGACTCAAAGATAGACAGATGGACACATAGATGATCAGACAAATAATTCGGTAGATAGATAGACAGATAGATAGATAGGCAGATAGATAAATAGATAGATGGACAGGTAGATAGATAGATACATAGACAGAAAGATGACGAGATAGATAGTGAGGCAGATAGAAAGACAAGTACATAGGCAGATAGATAAATGAATAGATCATCAGATAGATAGATAGATAGATAGACAGTCAGACAGACAGAAAGAAAACTGATCCACTGATAGAAAGATAGCTAGACAGATAGGCTGCCAGTCAAGTGGCCAGATCGATGCTCACATTGGTAGGAAGTCAGGCCCAAGTGATGTTCAGTTCTCGGATCCCTCGGACAATCAATCGTCGCAACCACAACTGCACACTCCTATAGTGCTCCTATCTTGGAAACTTCCGCCACTGCCTTGTGCGGTACTACTGGTACCGTTGGCGTGAATCCTACACGCACGTATTGAAAGAATGCTGTAAGGGAATGAGGTCTTCAAGATGTTTCATGTAGATCTCTAATGCGGCATCCGCACTGCACATGCTGCTCAAGGCCCAGTGATGCACAAAAGCAGTGACGCAATGGGGATAGAAGCGGCCCATCAGCTGGCAGTTGATCATCCCCAAAAGACCGTGTTGCTACCCTTTTCAGCACTTGGAGGAGTTGGTATTAGATGGCATTTGCAACTCACTGATAGGGATGCTTGGATGATTGTTTGATTGGATGAAGGATGATTGCATGATTTCACTCTTGGGCATGGCTCAACAAATAATCTCTTTTTCTTTGAAAATCATTTTGGAAATGAACATCTGGTCGTTGTTTGTTAAGAAGCTGCCCACCCATGGAGTCAACACCACCCTTCCGAGCCCAACTTCTCTGCTATCTGGATATCGGATTTGTAGATTTGACTTGTCATTCGGAGAATGGGTACGAGGGATTGGTCACCCTTCGATCTTAGAGATGTACGTCAAGCAAGGAAAGAAGCACAACAATGTTGGTCCGGTTCCTGTATGTTCCCATCCCATGTCACCTTTTCAGGAGCCTCCTGCCCACGAGTCCTTCTTGCTGGGTCGTCTCAATGGAGCTCTGTGACTGGGAGCATGGCCTTAGACCAAGAAACTGCTCCTTTTTCACTTTGACATCTCCTCAAACTCTACAGCACTGGTTCTGCTTCGAAGTGATCCATTCCAACTCAAGGATGTTGAAAGGTCATCGATGCTCACATCCAAGTAGCAGAAATCGCAATTGTCGCCAGAACGACAGATGCCGCGCGGTGCAAAGCTGCAGGGTTTGCACAACCCAGCCTCACCCCGGCAGGCCAAGCTGGATCGCTGGGCAGCGTATAAAAGCTATGAGGATCATTGGGATTGGGTTGGGCTTCATGCCAAATCATTCAGTTCTGATAGTCCATCTTTGCCATATCCAAAATCATCGCAAAGAACCATTAGATCTGTGTGTGGTGTGTGTTCACCAAAATTCACTTGAGAAAATGTCTTGAGTCTTGACTCATCTGGGGCTCCAGTCACTGTGTGCCGCCCACCAATGTGGCGCCACCCACATCCTGAAGCAAGGCTCGAGGTTTCGTGCAACCAAAACATTCGTTCTGGCTGCTTCAACAAATCCACATATTGCAGCCACAAATCAGGCACCAAAGGACAAGCGCACTTGCTATATTTTTTCTCTGTCCGACGATAACTTTATATTAAGCCAGGGACAACTGATGGCTTTCAAGGGCAACAAATGATGAGCATTTGCCAAATTTGTCAAGTTTTCAAGTTGGCATTTTTGACAAATTTTCTGAGCGCGTTGGAGACCCAACGCGTCAGATTGCGTTTCGCCTGTGGCCTTGGAGGCTTTGCCCCAAAGTCGCCAAACGCATATTCGGCAGCCGTGGCCACAGAGAAACGCGCTCCTGAGCCGGTTGGAAGATGGAGACCCAGTCACCAGGTGGCCACCTGTACTTGAAAGTCTAGCTGTCCTTTCTAGCTATCAAGTACGAAAAAAAGATATTTTAGAATATTCCAATTACTCTTTAATATGGCAAATTACCATGATGATAGATTATCCATTACAATTTGTTGATATGCTGTGCTGTCTTAATCTTACTAACCACTATGTTTGACAGGTTTGGAATCATCCAGTTGCGATAAAGCAATGCGCAAAAAGAATGCTGCTGCTAATTAGATCATCTCCTCTACCAAAGCAGGGTTCGATAGCTGCAGGGATCATCCACAGATCAGAAATTGTTATCGCTTGTGGGAACTTTCCTGAAATGGTTCCCGTTGTGGAATGATTCTGCTCGAATTACCTCAAAGTAGGAAAACCAAAGGCAAGAAATTAGGGCCGCCCGTCCCTTCATAGATTTGAAACAAATTGTGTACCAGTGCAGGCTCCAAACAGGTTGTTGCAATTCCAAGTTCGCAATTTAGAGTCATCATGTTGGCTATTGTGCAAGTCATATTCCAAGCGGAGTAGGATAGGAACAAAAATTGCAAGCCCGCGATGTTTATCCTTCTGTCGTCGCATCTGTTTAAGTGGAAAACTGATGGGAGACAAATGGGAGACAAGTCTGGCATCATGCGTCCTAACGCACCAGCAAGCGGAAAACAAGTGGGAGACAAATGGAGTACAAATGGAAGACAAGTCTGGCATCGTGCGTCCCAACGCACCAGCGAGCGAAAAACGAGTGGGAGACAAATGGAGTACAAATGGAAGACAAGTCTGGCATCGTGCGTCCCAACGCACCAGTGCGCGGAAAACGAGTGGGAGACAAGTGGGGTGCAAATGGGAGGCAAGTGAGAGATGAATGGGAGACAAGCCTGGCATCATGCTTTCCAAAGCATCGGCAAATGATAGACAGAGAGGGCCTGTGGATTCCAAGCATGTACCCCTTTCACAGGAGCAAGAACCCCATGCAGGTAAACCTGTGTGTGTGGACAAAAAGCTGAATAGACCACCATGATCATTCGCCATGTTCAAGATCATCCCTGAAAACTTTTGAGCAACTCACAATATTTTGGAACAAAATCGAAAATAACTACGATATTCCATAATAAATGACCCTTGACATGGAAGGTAAATCAATGATTAGGAACGGTGAGAAACTATGTTGTTCAATTCATTCGCGTTGGACTCTTAGAATGATTTCATGCAATATTCAGTGATGATTCATGATGATTCTACATATTATATGAGACATTCTACTAGTTACATGTCATGAGAAGCTACATGCCATGAGAAGCTACATGCCATGAGAAGCTACATGCCATGAGAAGCTACATGTCATGAGAAGCTACATGCCATGAGAAGCTACATGTCATGAGAAGCTATAGAATTTCTCCTGACAGCCGTGAGTCCTCACAACTCTTTCCATGCACCGCTCCTCCCAAATGCTTTGGAGGTTCTCCGGGAGCTCAGCAAGTCGCAGCCTTGGCAGCAACCGCTGAGATGCCACTGGGTTTGAGATGTCATTGGTGGTTTCATTGGTTGGTCAGTTGGTTGATAATGCTTAGTTTATAGTTACTATGGTGTCATAAATGATTAGTGGCTAATGGTTGATAATGCTGAGTTGGTAACGGCTAACAAGTTTCATCATGGCTAATGATAATGGTTAGCGCATGACTTGACACTAGAAGCTTTGCATGCCGAATGATGTCGTTGGAATCTTGGATCCGACATTTCTGCGCGTTCATAGTATAGGGGAAAATAATCAACCACAAGGCTTGTAAATGTAAGTAAATGTAAACAACTGGTGCCAATGTTTTACTGGAGCTGATGGATGAGAATTGGAAACCACGCGAATCTACTTTGCTTCATGAACAAATTTCCCCGGAAAAAAGAAGAACACCGGCCCATCTCTGAATCCCAATGTAGTAGCAGCTACTGGATTGACGTGAATGCACAGACGTGCGCCATGAACTGGCAGGCCAAGTGCCAGACTCAAATTCCATGGTCACGGTCAAAAAGTGCTGCAACTCAAGCATGTCCTGCGCCAGTTCCATCGGTCGGGCTTGGTGTGGAGCCAGCACGGCAACCAGCCATATCACTGTGATACCAAACGCTGACAGCTGTCAACACACTGCTGGACTATTCTGCTCAGTTTGAGCATCTATGGATGCCAACCCTGGGTCCTCCCGCGGATAAAACAAGCCATGAGGCCTCATGGCTTCCACGTTGTCAATGGCCTCTCGAGTCTTGGCAATGGCTCAATGGCTGTCCAATGACCCCACAATTGGAGCCTGAATGAATATCATGCATGTATGGGCCCGCAGTTGGCTACATGTCAGCAGCAACCCTTACAGGGCTAGAAGTGTTGTCAGGTTGGCTCTTATTTCATTTTGGGGGTCAAAGGTTTCCAAAGTTGTCTGTCTTCAGCAACTGGGGGAGAGAAAGAAGTTGGTAAGTGGTATTCTACCATTTCTTCATACTTGTGGAGGAGTAGTGCTGAAGCTCTGCATCTCCAGGGTTTGGAGAGAAAAAGTTGTCAATGCTAGTTCGGGCCGATGTGCCCCGGGGGCTCCTGCAAAAAAAGGAGTTGATGGTCCTAAGGGTCCTAAATGGGTTAAAGCAGATTATATCAGATTATTGATTCTGGAGAATTAGTGCCTAAGAATGTGTCCTAGATATTCAATGTGCTCATCGGATACTTGATTCGATGGCAGGACTAATGAGGGAAGGATTAGATAAGCAAGGGATAGGAGATAGTCATTGGAACATGGAGCATCAGTGGAATCAGGGAGGGGATGATAGTAAGGAGTAAGGACGTTTGATTTGGAAAATCTGCCTGAGGGATTTATAGTGGGGTGAATGCATCCTGGTGAGCTGGAGAGGCTTGGGACTCTCAGCGCAGAGGAATAGACCGAAGAATCTGTGAGACCTAGGGCTTTCTGGGGAGAAAAATGGATCTGGGCATTTGAATGCATGGGATTCCGATGGGATGCTGGAGAGCAACTGAATGAGACGTCTGGAGAAGAAGAGGATGGAGTAATGAGCCGACGTATTTGGCACTAGGAAGAGGAGGGAGGGGAGAATCAAGTGCGCATGGATTATGACTCAAGGGAAAAGAACCAAGCACAGGAAGGGCAATCGCATGGAGAGTCAGGGGAAGCAGTGAAAGAACGTGAGACCGTGGATACTGATCACTTGACACTTGGAGCCATTAAGAAGGAGGCCAATTCTTGTAGCCAGATGTTGGAGATGGAGAAGTCGCATGAGTGCTTAGATCAAGACATGAGGACAGTGTCAAGCGCATATTCAATGACAGTGGAGGGATGCTGGGAAGACAAACACCATGGATCGTGCATTTATATCCATTGAAAAGCCAGGATCACCTGTCCTGTTGACCAAATCCCTGTGGCCGTGGCTCGTTATCCAGAACGGGTCCATGCGACTCCAAAAGTAAGGACACGCAGGTTGCCTCGAGACTCCGGTGATCCAAGCTACACATTGGTTGTGACCGTTGTCGAAAAAGGACTGCCACGCTTGCATTGACAGAAAGCGAATGACAAGTCGATGTTTGGGGTGAAGAGGCTCTCAGCGCCTTTCAAACGGGTATGTTGCAAAACGACCAATTCCCAAACTCTCATGATTCCCCTTGAAACAAGAAACAAAAAAAGCACGTCCCCATTTGTGCAATACATACGTGCATGTGTATATATACATATATTGTAATTAAAAAGTTTTGACTGCCAAATGACTATGACTCAAGGGACCCAAAGCACAATCCCTGAGGAGAGTTGCTGGTTGGGTACCGCTCCCTGGCCTGCTGCAAGATCTCAGCATCGTCGGGCACGCCCAGAAAGCGAGCGAGACCTGGTCACAAATTCTGGTGCTGTGCGGTGCTGGGGATTCCGAGGAATTCGGGGGTAAGATCTTCAATTTGGCTGCCTGAAATTTGAAACGATCACCGTTCGTGGCTTTTGGTCTATAGACCTTGATGGAAAAATCCTGGATAAACAATCGCAAACAGGGAACAACTGACAGTGTCCCCCAACGATTTTCGCATGAATCCTGTTCATCCAAAAAAGTTGGAAGACAGCTGTAGAGCTGATCACGAGATGCTGAGTATCACCAACAGAACTACTTTGATCATCGATCGGGATGGTGGATCGCCTCCACAGCCCACCTCGCAGGGCCGTTTCAGGTTCCGCCACAAAATCTTCGACGAAGAAAAGCTTCACTTTGTCGGGCTGCCTTGCAGAAGCGGTGAAGTTGGGGCCTTGAGCGCGTGAATTGTACACTGATATAGGCAGATGTTTAGAAAAATACAAAGCAAATTCTATGTAAGTAGAGGTATCTCATTGCCATTTGCATATATGTCGTGAAAAAATGTGTATAGAGAGAGAGAGAGAGAAAAAAAAAAAAGAGAAAGGAAACAAGGAGGCAAATATTGTGCATTGGTATCTAGGGGGTTCTGCCGGTGGGACATGATCCCAAGCGATCTCATAGTGGGTACCCTCCAATGGACCAGGCTCGAAATAAATCTCAGCGCCGGGAATTACCTTCCCAAGCGCTTCCTTTGACATGGTTTTCAACTGGAAGCATTGCCATCCCACCGTTCATTTGAAGTCGCACAACTAACTAGGATTTGCGCAAAAATGCCACGAACCTAGCTGTCCAGATTAACAACCATATGACCATACTCATGATATCTTGACCTATCCTGCTTACTTTGACTTCAGCATACTTCACTATACTTGCATGTTACGTTTACATATGCATTGCATTGAATTACGCAATGCTGCAGCCAAAACGATTCAACATTCGTCAAACATTATCAGCCGCCAATTGCTGATTCAACCTCAACTAATCATTGATTCAACATGTTTTGCCATGAATTCACCCCTTGGACCCCTCGTTGACAATCAAATAACCATGAACTACTGGCTGTTGGCTAGTTCAACTCTGAAGCAGTTTGGTACTTACCTGCATCCCTATGGCCAAATGATGATTGTGTTTATCAGTGCCAACGAGGGTCACGTCCTACCAAGCAAAAAAACTGGTGCTCAATCATGGTTGATAGCAGCTTATGATGTCAAATTAAAAATGTGGCTGAACATGCTATATCATCACTGTTGTGATTGTTATGAACTATGCTATCCCTAACCTTTGCTTATTTTTGACCACCCACACCCGGCATCGGTTGCATAGTTATTTCACAGCGGTTCGTGGATGACCCAATCCATGTCACCCTTAATGTTGGTACAACCAATGACATGCTTGCGTGCAAGCCATCCACAACATGCTTGTGCCTAGTCGCAACAGATCAGGGTTTGCCTCGACAACTTTTGATGGTTGGCAGGTAGACCCTCATTGCGTATTTGGTTCTTCCCTTTTGTGAACCATTGGTTGCAGTCATTGATGAATAGATCTACCTATGGCAACCCCATTTCATTCATTTCTGGTACTTCATTCATCATTATTCACTATTATACAGCAGTCATCAATGCTCAGATTGATCTTGAATGAACTATGAACCACGAGCAAACGATCATTTCAGCCACCATTGAGACACTTAAAAACGAAGTAAGCATCTGCTATAATCACCCATGAACCATCAACTGACCATCAATGAGCCATCCATCAACCATCCGTTGACCATCAGTTGACCATCAGTGAACAATCGAGAAACCATTCGTCAAAGATCAACTAACAGTTGATCAACCATCAATTCACCAAGCATTAAACAACCATCATCTAGCTATCAACTAGCCATGAACAGAACATCAATTCACCATTCATCAAACATCATCCAACTTCTAGCCATCAACCAACCGTCAATTAAGATAGCAGCCGTGTAACCGCCCCGCTGTTTGTGGACATTCTCATTTCTCATGTTGGTCACTCTCCAAAACGCAGGTGAAAGGAGTGTTTTTTTACATGATATGGTAGTTACAAGACTTTGGAAGCTCACGCGCTTTTCGTCCCACATCTGCCAATGGCTTGCCAAGTCTTGAACAATGTCTGCTTTGCACATACTTTTTTGGTCAGTTGTTTTCCTTCCTTTAGGCGGCGCAAGGCAGATGTGTCTGCCCAAAGGTCTTTGGAGTTTTTATGTACATGGCGAGAAGACATGTGTAGCGCGTTTTCAAACTTTTGTTTCAGGCTTTGGTATTGATCTGTGCGCCCAAGTAACTTTTCAGGTCTTTTCATACGCGATCAAATATCAACTTCAAGTGCACATGAAGGTTGACATCCCACCCCTCCCACCCCAACCACCCATCCTGAACATAGTATAAATTTCAAGTCCAAGCGAACGTCAACATGCCACCCCACACCTCTGCACCCACCCACCCGCAGCGTATCAACTTGAAGTCCAAGTCAAGGAACTGCATGGGGCCGTTAGGTGGGTCGCTTGCTCAACAAACAACTGCTTGAACAATCCATGTTAGTAGAATATAGTTTGATTTTCAAAGATATTGGTAGAATACACAAAGCAGATGTTAGTGTTGTAAATATCTGTAATCAACACAGTGGATGATTGTTTTTCAATGAAGCGATTATCAGTCATATAGTCGCTCGTTTCTTTAGAAATCAACATAGTGGACGATTTGCTACTCTTTGATCATTTAGAAAATAGCAATGATACACTTGTTTCTTTTTCGGACCCCACGGTCACAAGTTGTTGTCATCTGTTCCCCGCTTTCGGGGCCGTCCGGCGGTCTGCCAGAAACGCATGTAATTCGGACAAGCCAGGCTGAAGACTGCAGTCAATGTCCTGACCCAGCCTGGATCCTGGAACGTCAAAGAGGCAAATCTGCTCCGAATCTGGTAGCTGTATCCTGGAGATAAAATATGAAATTGGACCATCCCCAATTGCTCAATGCCTTAAATCTTGAATAGATATTATTCTGTCTACTCCAGGAGGACAACACGAATACAAAAGGATGAATGAAGAGGACAACTCTAGGTCGTTCAAACACAATTCATTCAGGTCATTTCAAATCTTGTGCACATTCGGCAAAGATCCTCGTAGACAAAATCACGAAACTTACTTCGCCCAGCACCCCAATGCAAGTCATGATCTCATAGTCCCGCTGTTACACATTGGACATCGGAGGTCTCCTAAGGTCAACCATTCTTTCACACACTTTTTGTGAAATCGGTGTCCACAGTGCAGCTGGGCTACTTCCTCTTCCGCCTCCTCGAGGCAAATGCAACAGGGGTCTGTCTCCTCAGCACCATCCACATCCTGAAGCATTTCCTCCACCATGGCCCTTCTCTGGTGCATGCCGACAGAAGATCTGAGCACTGCTTGCCGATTCGGACCAAGCTCCCACGTCAGAAGCATTTCGACAGCCTTGGTGTCACGGAAGACTTGGAACATGGCACTCCTGGGTTTTGAGATGCCATTGACCTGCAGCACAGCTTGTCCAACTTCAATGGCATGCCACGGATTCTCCTGGTTCCACTTCCGCACGGCTGTGGTCTCTGCCACATCTACAACCAGAAGTCCCCACACACTGGGATGCCCTCCCACCAAACTGCTCGTCTTCCGGGCATTCCAAAACTACTCGGAAGCTGGACTGGTGCTGCACAACTCGGCAGCACCAGCTGAACATGCGTACCCTGTGGTACATCCGGCTGAGAATGCAAGCCATGATGACCGATGAGGCGAAGCAGGTTCGGCGCTCTTGGGGGCACAAGTACTTGAGCCTAATGAATCAAATATAATGTGAATTTAAGAGAATCTAAGAGATCCCACCCTGCTGAA
>VSDK01017113.1:24037-27366 GCA_009767595.1 Symbiodinium kawagutii | reverse complement strand
GAATGTCAGAAAGAATGTCAGAGAGAATGTCAGAAGATATGTCAGAAAGAATGTCAGAAGAGATGTCAGAAAGAATGTCAGAAGATATGTCACCTTGACAGCCATGCCCAGCTACCGACGCATTCACACACTGACGGGAAGAAAGGCAAGTGAAGCGGAGATGGATGCTGGTACCTGGCTTGCTGTGTATGTTCAAGACGCATGGCAAGTGCAAGCCCGCGCCATGCTGCACGTTTGTGGGCCATCTTGTTGGAAATACAATAAGACAGGAACTCGAGTTTGCAGACATCATTGTTACCACATCACAGTGCTGGAGCCAGACAAAACTGCTTCTGTCCCAGCAGACAAGGCAATCAAGTTGAGAAGGGATGGCAGACCACTCAATAATCAATTGTACATTATTGAAGAGAGTGGGAAAGGGAAACGTGGCAGGATTTGTCCTGTTGTGGTGTGTCCTTTTGAAACTTTGACAAACTATGTGGCAGCTGTGAGTTTGCGTTGTAATTTTGATAATCAATCACTGGTGTATTTGCCGCCTGCCAGCACTCTGCCTTTGGAGTGGCTACCCAACATTGGAGCGAAACCTGAACTGGCTTGGATGGCTCGAAAGACAGGTGACTTGCAGCCCAAATGGCTTGTGGAATTACAGAAGCCAGATCCAAAGGAAGGTAGTGCAGATCCGACTTGGTTGGAGACGTTGTTGCAAGAGTTGGAACAAGAAACCCAAGGTGCTTTTCAAGATGCGCACAACCAAGGTTTTTACATTAATGAATATACAACAAAAGTACACGCCCTGGGTGACAAACTGATGCAAGGCCTACAACGCATAGTGCAGAAAATACATGCATCCGAAGCTGAAGGAAATGTAGAGAAACTCACGACGCGCCAACGCAACAAGGAGAGAGTCAAGATGGTGTTGAAGAAATTGGTGCACTTGATGAACTCGCTGCAGGTCAAAAGTGGCTCGGAGTTGGTGTTTCCCATGCTGTTCGATCATATGTCCTTTGCTACGCATCGTTGCTGGGAGACTAATGTGAAAGTGGCTTATGCCAAAACCCTTTCGGCTTGGCAAGATCATTTCAAAGGGAGTTTGAAAGCTTTGCACGAAAAGGCTTCAGTGTCCCAAACCATTGGCTTTTTATTGCCGTCGCTGCAGAATGGAAGAGAGAAAGAGCTGCCAGTGGGTTGGCTGATACAACCGAGGTCGCAAGGTATGCATGGGACTCAACCGGTGGTGACTGGGGCTGTCCATGTGTCTGCTAATGCTGCTGCGATCATGGAACGAGTACAGCAAGAAACTGGGGAAGACCACAAGTACATCTACATTAGCCCGGGTGGGCAGCGGTTCACATCCTTGCAACAAGCATTGCAATATGCGCAGAATGACAAGCTCAGGAACCGAATGGCTGCGGACCTGAAGGCAGTTCAGATCGACAGTTTTGATCAAAACTCCAACATTCATGTGCAGTTCACATCGAATCATGAAGACTACATGCACCGCGGAGAGCATCCCATCTTGCAGGCAGGGTCTTGAAACTAGTTTGTTAAGAATTGGTTGCAACGAACTACGGGGAAATAAAGTAGTACTGCTTGTTTTTGTGAATGTTTGCGCAGGCACTTCCGGTGTATGTCTACAATATGTGGGTGTATGGTGCGCGGAAACAATCAAGTCGAGATCCTTTGGGAGACTATGTGATTAGCTTCGAGTACGATGCAGATTACAAACCATCTGCGTTAGTGAAGACACAGCGTCTCAGCTTGATTCCGAAGATTCCACAGCTGGAAGGTATGCATATTCCATCGCCAGATGTAGATCCGCATAAGATGAGTTTGATCAAGTTGCTACTCTTCAAGCCTTTGGGTCAAGGCAATGACATGGATGAAAAAGGCAACCTGCAAGACCCATACAAGGCTGTCTTTTTGGATGCGCAGAAAGTAACGAAAAAAATGAAGGGAGGAGAGTATGAAAATCCATATGATGCTTTTCCAAGAGCATGGAAATACTATTGGCAGCACACTGTTTTACCCAAAGCTGCGGACGCTGAAGCAAAAATTCAAGCACGGATGGAAATGCCGACTTTGTGGGAATGCTTGGAGGTATTTCAGTTGCAAAAAGAATTGGCTCAAAGCAAATATTTGATTCCATTGGACGAGGATTGCATGAACAAACTGGGCTGCGATGCGAGTGCCAAGCTGCAGAATCGTTTGACTGTGCAAGAATACGTGTGCTATTTGACAAAAAGACTGGTCAAGAACTTAGATGCTTATGGACGTGCTAAGGCGGCTCCCAAAACCAAGTCGTATGCCTTGGATGCAGATGCAAAAGAAGATCCAGGATTGGTGCGTGAAGCTCCGGCCACTGGAGACGCCAGCGAATGTATTGAACACGCCTTTGAAGATGCTTTGGATCCAGACATCGATGGGGAGGTTAGACTGAAAGCTGGAGATGCGCCTTTAAAAGTACATCATCCACTGACTTCCTCGCAGCGTTTGCAAGCCATGAGCTTTCATCGTCAAAAGCATACCAAATTTGTGCGCGACATGATCTCTGCGGGCCTTTTGCCCCTGTCACATGATGAAGAAGCGTTGCATAAAGCTGCAATGTACAAGCGTGCCAGTGACACTGCAGTGACTACACGAGAAGAACAACAGAGACTGAAAGACAAAGTGCCCATGATCACACAACCGCTACTGGATGCTCCGCGTGCTGCCATGACAAATGATAGCTTCGTGGATCGGGCACCAATGAATGCAGGTCCAGAATGTGTAGCCGAGAGGCCTGCAAACCTTGAGCTTGGAAGCCCAGAAGCAGAATGGCGCACCTTTGACAAGCCATCCGCAGCGATGGCCCGGAAGGTTGCTGATTTTGAAAAATCTGCTGGTGGTTTCAAACTGGCGCCGGAGCAATTGTCTGCTTGCAGATGGTTTGGTGAAGCAATGGACGTAGCTTTACAGGAAGAAGACAACAAAACGCCTTTGCGAAACCGCACGCAGCACGCATGTCTTTTGATTGGCGCTGGTGGCACAGGCAAGACAACCATCATTTTAGAACTCATGCTGGATGTTTTTTGTCACTTTTTTCCAGCCAGACCCGGAGAGGAAGAGCGATACATGATTGCCACCTTTAGCCATGCTCAATCGGATGCTATTTCCAACGATGCCTATCGCGCCAGGACATGTCATACTGCATGCTCGTATCGTGTAGCCAGTTTGCGCAACAAGCATTTGGCCTTGAAAACAAAAGAGCAAGAGATGAAACAACGCTGGCAGCCTAAAATTCTTGTCATTCAAGATGAAATCAGTTTAGTTCCAGCGGCAGTGGAAAACAT
>VSDK01017113.1:9037-19037 GCA_009767595.1 Symbiodinium kawagutii | reverse complement strand
AGATTCCATGTTCATGCGCTTTTTCCTCAGCATAAAACACGCAGAAAACATGGGTTCTGGTTCATGGGGAATGTGAACCCCTTGCTGTGTAGCACGTCAATCCCAGGAGGTCAAATTTGTTGGATTTGCAAAGTATCGTATCCACTTGGCAGTCGTGAGACAATTGACAGGTGATTTTTTGGGGGGGACAGTAATAACAACTTCCCAACAACTGATTTGGTGTTCAAACAGCTTAGCCAACAAGACAGATCTGGTTGGATGGGGTGGGTCACTCCTAAGATGGATGATCAAGCTCCTACGATAGCCCACCCTTCTATACCAGGGTTTCCTTTAGAGAGTAATATGCAATAATGAGCAACCACTTTCAAGTTTCAAGCGTTATTGAACGAGTAATTATCATTCTTAACCATCATCAGGCAATCTTCAACAGCATTTGAACACACAAATTATTACCATCTATTCGACTACCCATCATTGACTCTACTATAGTACGATATCGTGTACTGTTAAGCATATTGACCACTATATCGTGTACATCGTGTACTAAGCATGTTGAGGAGTTGCAATTCAGCGGTGAAATGTGCTCACCTCGGTGTCTTTGATCTCCTGCTTTTTGATGGCACGCTCTTCATCAGCATTGGCCTCGCGCTTCGGGGGTGTCGTCTGGTGATGAAGCACTTGACGCATTGATTCGTGGTTGGTGAATGGTGATTGATAGCCATAGGATGCCATAGGGCTATGGCGCAAGCTGGCTGGGACATCAGGGGTTGAGGAGTCACATGGATAAATGAGTTCAAACAACGGGTAGGAGCGCAAGGCAACGCTAGGTGATGGGATCGTAGTGATGGGATCGTGTTTTGGACTCATACCCGTGCAATGGTAGGTTGGAGTGGGATTTCAAAACCAAGGGACAAAGCCCTGATATGTTCAAAGAAAAGAGGTGTGATTGCATGTGTGCGAGCACTTGTCCATAACTGGTTCCCAAAAAAAACACCAAGTGTTGGTACAACAGCTGCCAGCAGCCCTCATTGCACGGCACTGCGGCCTCCCCGGCCCCCAGGCACCTTCTCTTCCTTTTTGGTCTCGATCTGCTTGGTTCCTGCCTCGATCTCTTCAGCCTTTGCAGCAGCCAAGGCCTGGCAGTGCCGCCGGGCATTGCCACTGTGGCGAGGGAGGATTTCGCAACGATGCACGGCTTGGAGCCATGCGATTTCTAAGCTTCGTCCTTTCCCATGGCTTGAAGTGGAGTGTAGTCCTTCCACTTTGCCATGCAATTTCCATGGCTTGCAGAGTGGTTTTGCGGCTCCTCGAACTGCTTCACGGAGGTAGCTTCATCCTCTTTAAGCTTTGTCGTCTCCGCAGAGAAGTCGTCCTGCTGCGAATGCATTCCGGAACTCGTCAAATGGGCTGATCACAATCCAGGGCAGTAGGAAAGTTCATATCTAACCATCTTCAGAGTATGGAGACACATTTCGGCACTTTATTTCTGCATTCCATGTGGATATTGATAGGAATGATTGGGTGTTCTTAGCTCCCAAAGGGCTAAACCATCAGCAAATGCGTCGACGCTCTAAGCAAGAGAAAGTAGCAGGTACAAATGCTCGACACAGGAGATCACCCTTCTGCAGCGGTGCTGGCTCAACTGATTCGACTCCATCATTCACTTGGGCCATCTTTGCCTGGCTAATGGAACCCTTAATAAAGAGATATAAAGAGTAAAACAATATAATCTAATAGAAAACAATAATAGCTCACTGAGGTAGGGATAGGTAGGGATAGGTAGGGATAGGTATGGGTTGGCCGCCTCCATTCCTTCCTGGTGCCCAGCCGGCCTTGAGGCCCGTCAAAACGCCGAGAACACCATCGACGCCGTCGCCGCGTTGCAAGAAAGCCTGAAGCGTTCCGCAAATGGGAAGACCAGGCCCTTCACGATGGATGTAATGCTCCATTGGGAGAAAATACGGTTTTTTTCAGGTGGTTTCAACAATGGTTTCCGACCCAAATCAAATGGATTTAGTCAATTTCATCCAGGCCATGGGTGGCCGAGTCACCACGAACTGATATACACTCCACAGGCAGGGTAGACCGGCTCCGGCCGGCAAACGCCAAAAATACACACCACCTTGATCCCTGAAGAAGAACCGAACGCAGGTTCAATGTTCAACAAGTATGGTTTGACAATGTTTGACATGTTTCGACATCAGTTGTCCAACTTGGACCTCTGTTTCCGGGCCTCAAAGGTGTCCCGGTCCACCTCGGACATTTTCTCGGAATGCTTGGCCAGGATGGCACGGATGGGCTTGGCGGCCTGGAGCGAAGGGAGGCTCAACACAGATGGAAGAGATACAACAAAATCAACCATCTAAGATCCAATCAAGATCAAACATGATCAAACTAAGATCAAATTAGGATCAAATCTCTTCAAATTGGGATTACGATGCAACCAAAGATAACTGTGCAAAGTAGAAAGCACTAAAGTGTCGTCTGAAACACTCGGGGAGAAGTGCGAGATCATCATGAGATGATAAGGTCTTGCTTTCAGACTATAGACTTTCACCGGTGAGGGCCATTGTGTTTTCGTCAGAAGAATACTTGACCATGTTGGAGGAATACATCGTTGCGAAGACTCAATCCTTGTACCGCTATTGGTGGAGCTGCAAAGTACAACTCAGGTTCGAACTCCCTCCCTGCTCTGCAAAAAGGCTGTTGCCTCCTTGGTTCTGCGGAAGAACTAATTCATGACATGTAGATGAATTGATTGATTGATAGATAGATAGATAGATGGCCGTACGTATGTGCATGGATGGATGGATGGACGGACGGACGGACGGGCGGACGGACGGACGGACGGATAGATGGACGGACGGACGGATGGATGGATGGATGGACGGACGGACGGACGGGCGGACGGACGGACGGACGGATAGATGGACGGACGGACGGATGGATGGATGGATAGACACATTCATTGACTGATTGATCGACTGATTTTCGACTGAATTTTAGAGGTCACATTGCTTCTTGCCTGATTCCGAAAGGCAAAACATGAGTAGCATCAGCAACCATGGCCAACAGGGTGAGCAAAGACCAATCCCAGGCTTCCCCACAGCACTACCCAGGGCAGTCTGCGCGCTTTCCACACCCTCCAGGTCGGCGTTCAGTCGCTCCAAGTCATCCATATATTCCTGTGCTGCAAGGCGCCAGGGATTGGAATGTGCATAACCCCATTGCTGAAGAACAACTACCACTGCGTACTGACTGTTGGGGTGCAAGTGAAAGTGTTGAACACTACATCTGTATACATTCAAGTGCAAATACGCAAGTGTGCATGCAAATATATATATATATATACGGCCAATTCCTAGGCTTTGCCCCGCAGGTACAAGAGTGACGGGATCATCATCATCAGCATCATCATCAACATTATCATCATCATGATCATCATCACCATGGTCATCATCATATCGTGCAGCGGGGGTGGGACATTTGATTCTGGTAATGAGTTCTTTTGTATATATGAAACATATAGTTCAGCGAGGGTGGGACATTTGACTCTGGTAATGAGTTCTTCTGTATATATGAAACATATAGTTCAGCGGGGGTGGGACATTTTATTCTGGTAATGAGTTCTTTTGTATATATGAAACATATAGTTCAGCGGGGGTGGGACATTTTATTCTGGTAATGAGTTCTTTTGTATATATGAAACATATAGTGCAGCGGGGGTGGGACATTTGATTCTGGTAATGAGTTCTTCTGTATATATGAAACATATAGTGCAGCGGGGGTGGGACATTTGAACACATGTGTTATTGATCATAACAACCATTGGTTGACATGATGAACCAACCAGTGATTGATATGATGGGCCTTTGGCCCATCATATCAATCACTTGCAATGCCGGGGCAAAGCCCCGGCATTGCGCGTATATATATATATATATTTATATTTATATATTTATATTTATGTCACATACATTTACTATCTATATATGAATCAAGGATGCAGCAACACCTGCATGATCATCATGATCCCACAATAGCAGCCGACAGCTGCGCTTTGCCCACTGACGACATGAGTTGTTCCAGGCCGCTGTCTGACAACCCCAGCTGTGCTGTGGCATCCACAAATGGACTGGTCCCTCACCGCTGAGACAAGCCCAATGTGGCAAGCCTCAATTAAAAACCTATATGCAACTACCCTCATGGGAGAATATGACCATTGTTCCTATGATCTTACTATACATGCGCAGGGATTTACCAGCCAAATCCAACCAACTTCGTGGATCTTCATGGTGCTTTGCTGTTTCTGGACCGATTGGAGTTGCTCTGTCTACGGCTCGCGTTGGGACCTTGTTCTGCTGCTGACGCAGAGCTGTGGCGGTGTCCAAAGCAGCCTGCTGTTGCGGCTCCGCAACTGGTCGCTAAGGGACACGACTCCATGGTCAGTTGCAACTTCTATGTCGTATGGTGAAACCCATCAAAAGTTCTTAATGAAGGTAAGTGTGGAAGATCTGTAAAAATAGAAACTCGTATTTTGGCTGTTTAAACGCAAGCGAAAGTCACATAAAGGAAAGCCTGATGATCACTATTACATTCATACATAGAAATTTGCATATCAATGTGTGTATGTATACAACACCAGTAGATTCACAAGGTGTTCGTGGAAACGACCACCTCCAACAAATACCAGGCATACGGCACACGGACGCATCGCTGACCATGGCAATCCCTTCCTCATGTCAGACTCCCTGACCCCCTTTAACATGTCTGGCCTTTCTGGCGTGGAATTGCATATAGGTCACGAGATAATGTGGTTCAAGGACTCTCTTCCCTGCGAGGAGCGACCTGATTCTTGGCCACTTCATCTTCAGTCTTCTCCACCTCTACCTGCCATGCTGCAGCGCTATGCTTCAACCGCATCACTTGGTACACTGCTGATTGAACTCTTTGTGAAGAGCTGTCAAAGCGCGGGGTGATCTCAAACCTGGCCCCAACCCTGCAGGGAGTCCGCATGCTGTTCTTCGAGACAATTCTTACCATCAACTGATACTCGAAGATGCAAAGTGAAGATGTTCACCTCTGATACTCCTACCGGACTACCTCGATGCCCACGTGACCGCAGACTCCCAAAGCAAACCTTCAAGCGCTGGCTCTTGGACAGGAGAATCTCCACGCGGTCCTGCACTGACCACGATCAATGAAGATCAATGATGCTGTTTTGTGGGGAACACACATGTCCTTCCAAGTTCTTCCAGAATCTTCCACAATCTTTTCCATGGGATGGTCCATGACACCATGACCCCTTAGCCACAGCGATCTTAGCCACAGCTTTGATCAGAATGGGATTTCTGGGAGCCCCCTTCACCATGGCCTTCAACTCAGTAGTGGCCAACTTAGCCTCCTGCACCTCAAACCAGTGGCTTGAGAAGGAAAGGTTGCTACGGCTATCTGCTTGTTACTGACCAGTCATTGTCATGAGTATGAAGCATCATTCACCCTCTTTAAGCAACAATTCAAACAGGGTCATATTCTCCAAGATTACATCTGCCAACCAACTAAACAACTGACAAACAAGCAAACACACCAACCCAACCAACTCCCAACTACTAACCTATCACCCAATCAACCAAGCCAGATCACTCAAGCACATTCAAGCACCACTTTGCAAGCAGTGGCAATGACTGACTGTGAACTGGGAGAGGCCACAATCGAATATGAAATGTTCCACCACAGTTTTGGAAAGAATCTGACTCTCATTTGATTGTCTCCTAGCAGAATTGAGAAACCCTTAGGTGCAACGAGGAGTCAATTCATGAAGTGCTAGGGCTCCCTCTGAGGTTTCAACGGCCTTTTCTTTGGCCACAGTGTTGTCGTGGCACCAGCACTTGAACTTGTCCTAGGCTATGCCGCACGAAGATGCTCAAAGCATGCCCTCCTGTCTCCAAAATCCGACACCGAAAGCTTCTCAGCAGCAGCCCGCAGATTT
This sequence comes from Symbiodinium kawagutii, assembly GCA_009767595.1. Classification (NCBI taxonomy): domain Eukaryota; class Dinophyceae; order Suessiales; family Symbiodiniaceae; genus Symbiodinium; species Symbiodinium kawagutii. The sequence continues at coordinate 13,048 of VSDK01017113.1, read as the reverse complement.
GGTGCGTCATTTTGCCAATGATTCAGGGAGGGGGTGATGTATAGCACCATTTTAGGAAGCGCCCATCAGGGTGTTCTGACCTTCGCACCAGTACCCTGGGCACCTCAACAGCAATGCAATTTAGCAGTGCGACTTGACATACTCTGCCTCCATCTGCCTCCTATACCTTGGACTTTAGAATCCCAGTCTCAAGTCCACAGAAATGGCCAACATCCTCACCTATGATATGCCTCATGCAACGTCGCCACTTTACAGCCGTTTCGGCCCGACTTCCACTGGTTCAGGATGTATTTGAAGAATTGAAATCGGGACCCGGTCACCCCCAAGACCTCACACTGGTCCTTTCTACGCGGGAGGCCATCATTCTTGGATGTACGCACTCCATATGTGAGTATGGCCGACCCCCACAAAATTTCGTGAGCCTTGTAGTTCCCACAACCGATTCCCTTCAATACAAGTTTCATAAGTCTCTTCGTCAGCCTTCGCCTGTCTCGAGCTGTAAATCAGAATCGCCCACGATGGGATTCTCCGCAATCACGTGACCCCAAAGCTGGTTAGTTTCCCATGCTTCCGCAATGATCATAGCTTGGGAGGGTTCAAGGTAGCCACAGGGCCATGGACGTACCAAATAGAGACGGAAATTCGTCCAGTGGATCTTTCCGCCCTGGTATCCTCAAAAGAACTGTCGACCAAGAAACTTTGTGGGTCTATCTTTCTGGAACTCCAAATGTTGGCAACTACAATTCTAGAACATTCTAAAAGAACATGCTACAGTAGTACTCCAAAACGACAAAAACTCTGAGTTGCATTTGCCGATGTAACCAGAATCTGGTCTCTAGAAACCTGTGAAAAGGAGCACTGACAAACCCAAAATCACGCTGTCACGGAGCCTCATGCAAGAAGAATCATGACTCGTCTTGGAGAAAACAGAATGAATTATGGTGGGTTCTTCCAAAGTAAAATGGGAGGTTGGGGGAAGGTGGTCAATCATTTGGCTAAACACCATTGTGCATCTGTACAGCCATGTGCAACCATCATCATCGATGATGCTTCGCCATTTAGCCAATAACAAACTATATATATGCCTAAGAAATCATCTACCCATCAGAATTCTATGTCGGGATGTTCACCGCTTGAAATGTTGAGTAATCCCATCGTGATAAGTAATCGACTCAGAATCGACTTAGTACAGACTTAAAATCGACTTAGAATCCACTTTTGGTTGTCTCATGTTGTCCCCCGAAAGCATCTCGTGCTTGACCACATCACCATTTGCCTCGGATTCCAACTGCTCCTGCATGCCCTGCAGAAGCTTCACCACCTTCTCGGGTGTTCAAAGAGGGTGATGCCATGGTCCATTGGTGAAGATTCAGTCTTTGAATTCATGCTTCAGTGACCAACAATGGTGAATTGATGGTTTGGGACGTTCAAAGTATTCAACCTAGAATATACCTGCTTAGACACAAACCCAAAGCTACAGGGTACCAGTGCCAGGTAGATGATTTATCTGTTGAATAAAAGTGTTCAGAGATTCTATAAGGATTTAAGGGGAAACCAGTAAGGAAGAGTTCATATTGACATGCAACTTGATATGGCAATCGAAGCGTCGACACACAAAAATCCTCGTATATCCAGAGAATTCAGTGGGACCGGGATTGAAATCACCGTGGGCATCTCTGAAAATTTTGGGGTGACCCATGGGTCTTTAAAAGAGTTCAAGGCGATTCAAGGTCAGTCCAACTTCAAACTACTTCAAATGAGAAGTCTGAGTCTGTGTGGTGGGGAAACTGTCAGATTGAACTTGAGAAGTTGTTGGGTTCACAGTGGTGAGAAGGTGGCAACTGCAGTCATACATTGTTGATCATTTTCCCCAAGGAAAAAGTGATAGCGATGACAGGCAACCAAAGTCTTCGCAAAACATGAAAAAAACTCATGGATAGCTTTCAGCAAGATAGAGTCAAGAAGCATAAGAGGCTCATCTTTTCTTGACTGACTCCTTGGTTTGTCATAGTTCTGAAAATCTCTATCCGTTGCGGATAGAGGGTGAGACAGGCTTGCACGTTGGGTGATTCGGAGCCACAGTGAAAGCGGAAACTCGTAGTCTGCCATGCTTCATTTAAAACATGAAGGAGAAAAGTCCTCCAGTCTTGTGATCTCCTCACAGCAGAACCAAATGATAAAACAAGTGAAAACCTCAATGGCTAAGACTGAACCTGCCACCCACATGCTAGCCCCATGGCATGGATCACATGTGCATCTAGCAACACGTCTACCTCATAAACAAACATGTGTATCTTTTAAAGCCAGAAGCTACCTTAAGCTACCTTGAAACCTATAAAAAGCTACCTTTAAAGGCATAAAATCGTATAAAAAACATATGGTCCTCAGATCCCCAAGCATCGCAGTCGGACCTGGGACTGCTGCGTTCCCAGGCGCCTTGGTGGTTGGCCTGGCAGCATCCTCCGAATGGAAGGTGAGGCCTGTGGCCTGGCGTCAGCTGATCTGGTCATCAATCACAGCGGTCCATAGCTGGTTGATCTAACCACACAATCATCAAGCGTTAAGCTAGTTCTTGATCGTCAATCATAGCTGATTGATTGATGATCCTGGGGTTGATCCTTAGTACTTGGTCTGCTGAGTTTTAACCGTATCAAGTTTTATATTGCTGGCTATCAACAGGTACCAGTAGTGGCGTATGGTTGATCAAGAATGTTGGTTACTGGTGTTTGTTCACCTATTGAAAATCATTGCTGATCACTTACCAGAATGTTTACCAAGCAACTTCGACCCCGTTGATGATGGTTCGGATCGGAAAACCGCTAAACAGAACCATCAGTCATGATCAGCATCTAGTCATAATCATCAAGAATGATTAACAAGCAACAGCAATCAAAAACCATGCTCAATGAAGGGTTGAAAACGAAGAGGTGCTAGAAAAATAAGAAACAAACAGCAACGGAAGTGAGGATGTCATGGGAATGGAACCAAGGAGATCTGGAGCAAGGGTAGAAGCAACAATAAGAACCAGTACAAGGTTGGTAATGGCTAATACACTAGGGTTTAAGCGGGCAGAAGTAACAAAAAGCAGCCAGGTAAAGGTAAGGATCAACCGCATACGAGCATGGTAACGCGAGAATATGCGGAACAACAATGGTGGTTGTGTAATCAAGTATCAGCGAGAAGAACCAGTATTTGTTCTTGTTTGGGGCAGTGCCCAATCTTTGAAAACTTGAACACGAACTTGAACACGAACTTGAACACGTTTCATGGGTAGAGCATGGGGCTGGAGCTCTCAAACAACGTTTCATGCGCTACCAATGCCAGCCTCAAAGGCCTTATGATTTCTGAATCAAGGACTACCCTCTGGTAGTCCCTTACATTGCTGCCTGGAAAATCGACTTTGTGAAGAAAACCCTGGAAAATCATCCATTTATGATGGATTTTCCACTTCCATGTTAGTTTACCAGAGGGTAATTAAATTACCATTTGGGCGCAAATGTTGTTGCAAGAAGGTTGTTGGTATACATGCTTGCTCACCTGTGACCTGTTGGTATAGTCACCTCTGTTAACATGTGCTCGATAGAATATTGTTGATGTTCGTGGTTGTTGCAGTGACACATGCTTTCGTGTATCAATTTCTTCGTGGACGTTGCATCGCAGCACCAGACGGAGTGTGGTCCAACACGAGAGAAGCGAAGGAGGCGCGACAGAGACTTCCAAACGGACAGACCCCTGTCTTGGCATCAGAGCGACCTGGGAGTCCCACGGAGGGTTGATTTGGAGTGACAGCTCCCTTGCCAAATCAAACCCAAGCTTGTTTGCCATCAGGAGTTGTAGCAGCATGATTACGTTCAGTGTTTTGTGCTCGCGAAAATGCAGACATATGTACAGTAATATCAGCACTTGGCACGTTCTTCCCTGCCCCAGCATCGCTGGTTTTGTTAAGCCTCCTGATATGCCGTCGGAGTTTCGGATTTTTGTTACGAATAGATTTGCCAATCAATTCCTGCT
>VSDK01017110.1:126157-149446 GCA_009767595.1 Symbiodinium kawagutii | reverse complement strand
ATGATTATGATGATGAAGATGATGAGGAGAAGGCGAGGATGAGGAGGTTGGCGGCGAGGAGGAGGTCGGCGTCGAGGTCGCGGGATCCAGCAGAAAAATAAAAACCCCACAACTAGATGTGGGGAACAACCACAGCACCGCTTTCTTGAAGGGGAGTGCTTTCGGCAGCTGCTTTGAGGATGGTGGGTTGTACCCTCTAGACATATGACTTCGTAATGATGAGTATTACCTTTCATTTGGATGCTGCTGTATATATATATATATACACGTATGCGAGAATATACAGCCACATGTGTATATATATATATATACATATATCTATATATATATATATATATATATTGTACGTATATAGACAGGTTCATTATGTATAATAGATACAAAAAACGTATAGATACGTATAGAAGCAGAACCGCCACAGTGGTGGGGAAACCCCACCGCACCCAGGCGCAGCGGTATGGCGCTTCCGGTGACCTTGTTGAGCCTCGTTGAGCGGTGGATCAGTGGGTGAACCCTGGTGGGTATCCGATTGTAGATCCATGGTGGTGGGTATCCCATGGTGCAGTCGGTCGCCCCAAACCAGCAGCCGTTGGCGAACAACTGGGGGAACTACCAGATATCTCGATTTTTCATTTTTTCATCTCGCAAACCAATTTGGTTGCGCGGAAAATCCATCAATTATAGATTGTTTACCTATGGAAACTGGTGATTTTCTACTTCCAGCTTAGTTTCCCAGAGGGTAACTGCCAATGAGTAACTAACGGTTAACCGATGGTTATCCAACAAGAATTATATAATGCTTGAATCATGGTCAACCAATTCTTCCATATACAAATCATCAACCAAATTAACAACAAGTAACCATAGTTGACAGGTTTGACTCGTGTGAACACTAGTTCAACTAGAATCAGTAGTTTCACAAAAGTGGACAATGGATCGTAAATTCTTGACCAACTGATATTGTACCAGTGAATGAACACTAAGCATCAAAGATGACTTAACTTCGTTGTCGGTAACTTAATGGAATGGTCACTGATTTAGTTGTTGACGATAGTGTTGGCTGGTGGAATTGGTTGATACTGAATCAGGGTAGAATAGCTGATTGTTGAATGGTTCATCACTTGTTGATTGGGGATGAAACCAACAAGAACCAGAGATGATTGATCAGCTGGGTGATGAACGATTCATTGCTGGTTTAAGAATTGTTCATTGATGGTTCATTTATGGTTACTCAATGGTCAAGTTCGTTCTTGATTGCTGGTTAAGACTGTTCGTCATGGGGGACGAGAACCTGAACGAGCACACCACCATCAGTTCTTTGCAGAGAGCTGTTTTGTTTTCTTGGCTCAAAGGGAGGGGCCAGGGCTGATGAAAAGTCATCGCCAATTAATTCATTTCGTCAACACTTCTTTGACCAGGCTTTTGACATTGTACTTTTTGGATTCGGGCTTTGATTTGTGCTCTTAAGACTGGCTGGCTGTTCTGAAGACGCTCTGGCTACTCTCTAGACGAATCCGAGTGTATATATGTTATGTATGTAAGTATATGTGCCCATCTTCATTCAAATGCGCATACATTTGAATTGCCTGTATGCATACGCACATACCCCCCCACACACACGCGCGCAGACACACCTCTCAATCACTGATGCAGGACACCTTGCCACCTAGGGTCCAGCAATAAACTACTCGAGGTGGAACCCCACAACCAACGGTTTCCAGTGTTCAATCGCACAGGCAGCGCCGTTGCGTTACATCATTAACCGCTGTTAGAGATAGTGGATTAAGCATGAGATCATGATGAAATTCATGATGCAGCAATGATGCATCAATGATGCAGCCAACTATGCAGCATAAGCTTAGCATAGCTTAGCCATCTCTTACTGTACCACCGTTCCAGCGGCATTTTCTCAGCGCAAGGACCATCACAGCGGCTTTGTGGCTGGCAGAGCTCTCGCACTTTGTGATCTGAGCTGCGCAGCGGTCAATCCCAGTGGAAGATCCAGATCCCCGTAATGCGCACCATGTGGGAACAAACAGCAGCTATCTCTGGGAGGTCCCGGATCTCACACTCAAGGGATTGTAAGAAACATATTTTTTGTGATCCGATTGTTCCAAACCATACCGGCTTACTGTTTTTTCGCACTCTGGGAATATTTGTTCCTTTTCTCTATCGCATGGTGAGTCAGATTTTTTCCAGGCTTTCGTAGCACACTTCATGAATTCGACCAATAGCCTCCTACTGACCGCGTGCCATGCATGCGGAGAAGATGGTGTGCAGACGGGTGGGGTTTGGGATGAGGTCAAGTGCCATGCGACTGGGTGAGCCTTGGCCACCACCAGGACCGCTTGTTGAGACTTGCCATGCTGTGTTCCATCGAAGCCCAGCTGAGGTGCAACCCTTCTGCCGACGTAACAAGAAGTTCCAGGTGCCACCCCAGCGCGTAGAAAAGCACATTGCTTCGTGGGATCTAGGATCGATGGTTCATTGATGCGCATTTAAAGCTGAACTCCTCCACCTATGGTTGGTTAGTGTCATCCAAGAGTTAACCAATTATCAACAATTTCAAGATTTGTTTTTTGTTTTGCACAACTGTTTTACATTTCAAAGCTGGTTGAAGGGAACGTTTCTGTCAGACATGTGTATCAAGGTGGTACCCATAGAATTTTGATCCGTGTACCCTCATTGGTTGGTACGAAGATCTGCCAAATGGCATGGGAAATCGCAGGGGGAAATCGCAGAAATGGATACCATGATTGCCTGGAGAGTAACCGGACCCAGACCATGGACTTTTTTTGTTCATTTTGAATCTCTGGGAGTTTTGGGCTTCGATTGCTGGCTGATTGTAGTACAGTTGCGACTTCTTCTCATTGCCGTGACTACTCTGAAGAACAAACCCTAGGAAACCACCAGTTACTAAGCCACTGACCATTCTTACCAAGCAGTTACTAAGTGACATAGGCTTATCAACTGGATCAGCAGGGTCACCGCGTGGGTTGATAGTTGGGGCATGATGCTAGGCCCAGGTAGTTTCTAACACTGTTTCTTTGGCCATTTTCAGTAAAGAACTGCCTTTGATGCATAGCTGCTGAGGTGTAAAACAGTGTTGCCTCTATTTACCATTATATGCTTTTACATGTGTATATATATATATATATCTATATATATATACTGTGAAATATATTATATCTAAATATCTATATCTATATATATATATATATCTCTCTATGTATTTATCTATCTATTGTATACTGTGTCTATACTGTATATCTTAAACCATCAAGGAATGGAAAGAGTCGAGTCGCAGCAAACTGCTGTGTCTTGCCAGGCACAGAGAACTGCTCGCCGGGCTCTTGCTGCCGAGGAAGGCTGGTCCCGTGGGTCGCGTGGGTCGCGTGCGACTTGGCGATGTAACTGGCAGATATCTTGAATAAGCAACATATATGGTGGATATGGTGGAATTATGTGGAATCATGTGGAATCATAACCAACTGTACATAGACATCCATCAACCATTGTTGACCGTTCACCAACATTTTTAGGATCAATTTCCATTCACCATTCCAAGTTCCCAACCTCAACAGCTGTATCAAGTGATGCCTTCCAGTCATAAGTCGGTGAAGATTCGCCATTGAAACTTTGGTACTTACTTTCCCAAGTCAACAAACTGGGAGGCATCATTAACATCTGAATGGTGGAAGCCTGCGCCAGGTGAATTTGCAAAGCCCTTCCCGTTCTCAGCAGTCGTTGGCACGCACACCTGGTTGCCAGAGACATGGGTCCAACGGGAACCACCAACGATTCAAAATCATGACTTGGTGGTGGGGAATCAGGTCTCGTGGGGTGGAAAGCAGTGCAATGGCAGTGCAACTTTGCGCAGCGTTTCAGCCATTCAGTGGGATTAGGAGTATCTTGCTTCAAGTTGGTTGCTTTCTTGCCCTGTTTTGCAATTTCAAAGGAGAACGGTGTGCAGCAGGATTCATTTACGTTGAAAAGGATGGCCCAGGTTGTTTTGTGGCATGCTGACTGGCTACTGAGGTCAAGAAGAGATCAAGCTGGCACTTTTGCTGAACCTGGTGCCTCCTGCTCAACTGCGGCGGAAAGGGTGGGAAATCATTGAAAAGTCCACTTGAGCAAATCGAGGACAGGCAAGGCTTAATTAGCAGATGATCATATTGGTGATGCAACTGTTTTTTGGTGGAGGAGGCTCAGAATATCCAGTTTCCCATGATGACCCTGAAGATTCTTAGGGCAGTCACCACTGCAAATTACAAGGATTACACGTGAAGGTGTCTATCAACTTGGTGATAAATGGATGATGAATGCGAGCCAGTTCCTGAACCTGCATGACCATGCAAGCAATACGGAAGAACTGACTATACTCCTTTGTTAAGATCTGGACAAACAGCTCATTGCCTACATCGTTTCTTCACAACCATGGCTAAAGAGCTCCCAACGTAAACCTTGAGCGATTTTATGCTCCACCTTGACGAGTTACTGAAGCAGAAGCTTCGATGCCTCCGGCCACAACTTCTGCCGTTCACAACGGTGGATCTGATCGTTTCCCATCCTTGGCACAGGTAGACCCCTCCATTGGAGGCGTCATGATCTCCGGGGAGCGAGGAACAGGCGCGAGATCATGGAGAAACCGGCGAGATCGTGTGGAAGGCTTCACGGTTCCATGGTCATGTTGATCCTTGTGGGTTTCGACGGTCGGCTCCTGTGGGACCAAGTAGTGGTTCGGACTACCAAAATTACGACAGCATTGTTTTGAAGGGTTCTGCAGTTGATGTCTCTGTAGCGAATCATTGAGTTGTATATTCTGGGAACTTCCAAAGAGTGACACATTTTAATCTAATATTTGAATGGTAAGCAGTATATAATGCTTGAAGAACATGGTGAATATCCATGAGCCAGAACCAATCAGAGTCTATGATTGAATTAATTCACTGCATCCCTAGTAGAACAGTACTGTTGAGCCTGGCAACGTTGCCAGTAGGAATGATTGAGGGCATTGCGGTACAAAATTTCTTCGGATTCCTTCATCGCTGTTAGACAGAATCAGGAACTGGGCATCCCTAACCATCAAAACACGTTAGCAAAACCCAGTATTTCTGGCGATCCTTTCCCTTCTTTGCGGCTCGACTTGGGTGTTGGCGCATCGAATCGTGACATTTTGGCACTTCATGTGTCGTACTTTCGCCGCTTTCGAGGTCCGTTGTTTGCTTTGGCATCAACCTATCAGGGAACCAGTTCTTCGGTGACATGTTTTGTGAACCTCACTTGACTGGTTCTTGTAAGGTATCATCTCCAGCATACCTTATAGCATCTATATAATAGCATTTTAAACACCCTATTAACCATCATGGATCCATCGTGGGCAGACCCACACTCAATATCTTCGGAGCACCTACGAGGTGAGTGCGATGGCGTGCAACTTGTATGATGTGCTGCTGGTGAAATCTGATGCAACTCCCAATGAGATAAAGCTGGCCTTTAAAAAGAGAGCTTTGCAAGTTCATCCAGATAAAGGCGGCAGCAAGGAGGAGTTTCATTCAGTTTACCAGGCGCTTGAAACATTGGTGGACCCACGTGCTCGAAAAAGGTACGACGCCAGCTTGCTCTCGCCGCAATTTCCGTCGCTGAAACGAAAGAAGCAGAAAGCACCTGGTGCCTCCAAGCAGCGCCCAGCAGCTGCACAGACAAAAGCACCGCCCAAAGCGAGCAATGCTTCTAAGGAGAAGCCAAGGCCACCAGGGCCATCAGGGTCTTCCTTCAAAGCTTCGGGTGGAAGGATGCCTCCCTCAGCGAGCCAGTCCAAGGAAGCAAAGCTCTTAATGAAAATCCGAGACCTTCTGCAGCAGTTGCCCCGGGATCAGCGGCAGGAAGTTCTCAAGAGCAAGTTCTCGCAGCAGCAGCGGAAGTGCCTCGAGAGGTGGATGGTTTCTCAGACAGAACAGCCATCGGTCACGACAGTAGCAACAGCAGCTGAGAACAGCAGCAGTCCAAAGAATTCAGCTGTGCAAAGTTGTTTGGCTTCGCAGCAGCATACTGCCCTGCCAGATGGAAGTTCTAACACGCTGGCCTTACAAACTGTTTGCAATTTGGAGATCCCTCACACAAGAAAGATTTGTGGGAAGAACCGGATCACTAATAAGCCGCTGCCAAACAAAAAGGTCAAAAGGGTCCGACGAATGTGCGGCACAATCACCAAAGAGAAGGGCTGGAAATCCGACGATTGCTACAGAACTCGACTTCGCTTCGACGGCATGGACATTTGTACGGGAAAAACTGACTTACCAACAGCTCTGGAGCTTTTGATGCTGCTGACTGCTGTAAAGCAGAAGGTACGAGATCCTAGCAACACTGGCACCTTTGAGCAGCGGTTCCAGGAAGCCATGACGTCCTCAGCTCAGGAACATGAAAGAAACGTTGCGGACCTTAATCTTCGTTTTTCTATTTTGCAATCTGCTGCATTTTTTATTGGGCCAGGGCACCTTGTGCGAACACCCAAGGTCCGATCTATTGAAACTCTTGTGCGGATTCGGCAGTGCTTCGATTGCTTTCCCCAATATGGGAAGCACATCGGCCGACAAAGTGTGTTTTGGCGCTGTAGTCCGGGTGATCTTGAAGATGCTTGGGAACGGTTTCAACATGCAGTGGCCAGTGCGTGGAAAATGGCAGGAGAGAACTGTGAGGAATACATGCAGAAACTGCATTCCTTGCATGAAGCAAGTGCGGGTTTCCGCCGGAGACACTTGCGGATCTGGGAGCAATACCATATGGCCATGCAGGACAAAAGCAAGCACCGGCCAAAGAGATTGCAAGATACCAGTACCAGATCCCTTGAAGTTCGAGAGCGGAAGCGAATGGCAGCTGAAGACAATAAGCCACGTGGAGACAAAGACGAAGAAAGACATTCTCTGCATCCACAGCCTTGGGAGCGAAAGCAGATGGCCCTGCAAGACAAAAACAGGCACAGACCTCGAAAGCTGCGAGTGGCTGTAAATGGTAGGGAGAAACACGTGTCCCGGATCTTGTTTCGTTTGATGAAGCAGCTTGCGAGATGGGAGAACATGTTAAGGCGGCAGGCTGAGGCGGCAGACAAGGAGCGTTGCAAGCTGCTACGCCAGCGAGAGCTGAAGAAGAAGAGAGACAGAGAGGAGCATCGACGGTCAGCAGAGTTGAAGCGGAAGAAGCAGCGAGAAGAAGAACGGCAGAGGAGAGAATCTCTGGCGAAAAGAATGAAGGCTGACCTCACCATGGATGACATTCTCGGCCACCGCAACCCTTCACCAGAAAAGGATGGATGAGCGGCTCCAAGACATATTTTGGGATTGTGAGTCATGAGCAACCCCGTTTGTGGGTCGAATTAAACAAAATACATTTCAAGCAAGTCACGTTTTCTGAAACCGTAAGGTTTGCTGTTCGCAGGGCTGGAGAGTATGTATACACAAGTTCGAAGATGTGCATCTTCTTTGGCAAGAACTACTGATGCCATCAGAGGGTATATCATCAGATGATATGCGCAGTGCTTTTGGGAACTTGGAGTGCTCGGAGGTTTCTAATGAGAAAATGTTTTGACGGCAGTTTTGGGATTGTCATGGTTAAGTAAGTAAATATAAAAACTGTGCAATTCACGAGTCACATAATGCTTATCAGCCTGTCTTTGCTATTTCTGTGCTGGTGTTTTTGTAGGGTGTGTTTTTTTGGCCATGATCAATGCCCCATCGCAACATGGAAAGCCTACAGGTGAAACTGGGTGAGGAGCGCGCATTTGCTGTCGGCTTATGATCATTCAGATAGGCAATCCTCCGGCAATGTTGGCATCGCGATACTCCAGGAGTGGTGGATGATCTTTCCAAAGACTGGGGGTACTCTTAACATGTTCCGGTGTGAGACATGCCCCGCAATGATAAAGTATTGTCATGATTGTTGGCAGAGAACGCACATAGACCATCATCAATCACCTTGGCATCAGATGATTGATTGGTCCTCACGTACTGAAAACCATCTTGATTGGTCCTTATGTACGGAAAACCCACCACCACCAGACGACGCGGTACACGATGCTACCATTGGTTGACAGCTCAGAATGTCCAATGAATGGCCATCGCGGAGGGGCTGCTTTTTGTCCATGGATTAGCCCAGTCTTGCATGGGGCCCGGGGCATGGCCTGCGAAACCGCATGGCACTCATGAGAGAATCACTGAACGAAACGGTTGAAAACATGAAATGAACCATCAGTGATTTCAAAACAATCCAAAATAAACCCGAAATCAACAACATGAAATCGTAAACCATCCTAAATCACCCAAGGCAGCTGGTATTTTTCATCCACTCAGCGGGTTTTCCTTTCCCTTAGCTCCCTCAGTCCCACAAGCGGTCGCCTGTCACCTGCTTGGAAGGCAAATCCACCACGGTCCGCGGCATGGTGGGAGCTCCTGGAGGAGTGGAAACTCCACTCCACCTGAAGGAGCTAGTGGATCGTGAAAGGTTTCCCCGGGGGGGTTCTTACAAGTTAAAGACCTCCAAAAATGGTTGGATTATTGCAGTTTATTCCTAGAAATGATTTGAATAGGATACGTAATTTTTAATTACTGAAAATGATTAGAATGGGATGATAATTTATCACTGAAAAGGATTTGAATGGGAATGTATATGTGGTGGTTAAACGGGGGCGACCCGCAAAAATGGTTGGTTGATTACTCGAAATTGTTAGAATTGGATCATTTGGGGGAACCCTGTTCTCAGAAACACCCAGATGATTCTGAATCGATGGTGAGTCAATGACTAATAGATGGTTAGTGAATTGCTGGTTGATATAATATGGCCTAATTGACAATCATTGGCTAATGAACGCTAAGATAATGATGACTAATAGATGGTTAACAATGATTAATTGATTCTTAACGGCTCAATGATGGTAAATTGGTACTGTAGATAAAGCTGCCGTAGGCCATTGTTTCACCGTAGTTTACTATAATGCAACATAAAATCACATGTAAGCTTGTAAATGAGGTCGATGTCTGCTGTCGCCCTTGATCCATGTGACCTCGTGGAGGCTAGTCTCGGGTTATCCATCTGGCTCTCGAAACCAACCGGGTCTGGTCATCAGTGGGCAGAGATGGTGAAAGCTTTGAATTTTTGGAATACTCCGTAGTCGAACAGGTTTTTTTCCCCAAAATTCACCTTCTTTTGGAAGAAAATCTCCAACCACATGGCGACTGGGTGACTGCTCCCAGCAGTTTCTGCGCGCTCAGGTGCGCCTACTGCCCGACATCGAATACGTCCGCAGCTCAACAAATTGCTGTTGGTGGCAACGATCCCCCGGCTTTAACCTTGATTTCAGCTAGAAGAATGATTTGTCGAAGGGTTCATGATTCTTAATGGTCAATTCATCATGGTTGATTAATGGTTGATTCACCAGCTAGATTCTTAACAGATGGTGAATCGTGGTTAATCAATCATGGTGAATCTATCTGGTTTTTGGTTTTGGCCTTGTTGAGCCAGGAAACCTCACCATTCAACAATTGCTTTAGCATTACTCTTCAGATTATGGAACAGCATTAACCGTCATTGGTCATCAGGAAAGTACGTCCAACACACATGGGTGTGTAAGTACGTCTACATGTCTGGCCTCTCAAAATAGGGGACCCCCAAGAATGGTGGGTTTACTATTCTAAATGGTTAATACACTGGATGATAACTGGGGGTACCCCTATTTTGAGAACCCCCCCCATAGTGAAGCAACAAACCATGTTTGATCATTAATAGGTCATAGAGAGTTATGGAGTGAGCACTGTGAACCAGATGGGTTTGATTTTGAACGATTTTGACAGATCTCGGTTGCTTGAGGTTATATATTTCACATTGGGTTACAGGAACCTATGGGGCAAGGCGGATTTCATGATGATCTGCTTGATACAGAACCCCTAGTTGAGCATTGTCAGCCCAGCACTCGTCTATAGTATGCAAGAGTGAAGGGTTGGGGATTCATTGAGCCTCAAAGTGGTTCATTGAGCCCAACTGCTCCCTACCGGCTTTCCTGGATCCTGGAGATCCCTTGGGCCCTCCGGAAATGTGTAGACCACTAAACCCGTGGGGCAACCACCAGCGGTCAGGGGACGCAGCGGCAGGTGGAGGGCGATCCTTACAACTCCGATCCTCAGGATGTTTCTCTCATGAGCGAAGAGGTGAGGAACTGATTCTGGGACTTCCTGGAGCCCCTGCAACAAGGGCAACCAAGGCACTAAGTAGATGAGCACAAACAAACATGACATGTTGAGCAGTAGCAGGGTTCCGATTCAGGGTTCATATGGTTTTTTGAATAGCAACGAGCAATGAGCATTTAGAATGGACAGACAAGCGTTGTGACATGCGAAGTTGGTGCAGCACGATATGCTCCGGACTGTTCCATTTCTCTGCGGTTGTGGGTGACATGCTTTGACCCTCACCACTGCTACGTTTTTTTTTCAAGTTTTAATCGCAGTGCAGTCATTGCCGAAGGGAGAGTTGTGTTTCAAGATCTTTCAACATATGAACAGTTTGCCAAGAAGCAATCATGCTGTTGAAACACAGAGTCGCAGTTTTGACGGTTTAGTTGCTCTACAGGCGTCTAAGCTAAGGGTCCCCAGGATCGAAGCTTCCCCAGCAAGTTGCTCTTGGATGCACCTGCGCTGCCCAGAATCCACAGGTGCAGGAGCGCCTAGCTGCTGGTGAAGAGCTGAAAACCACCAAGAAGTGAGGGCCCCAGAAAGCAGCACCGGCCCCGGTGTCATGGGTCCCAAGAGACTTATCAATGTCATCTTTAGCAGCTATACACCATTGATATATCCTGATATAGTGAAATTTGATTCCATTGATATCGTTGTGCGCCATTGATCCAGCACCAGCCACCGCCTTAGCTGTACAAACATGGCAGCAGAAGGACACACTTCCAGGGCCAAAGGCGCCAATGCCTGGCGGGGTTTAGGCCCAGTGAGATTCTGGCAGAAGGGTGGTGCAGATGACTAGATAGATATGGTTGGTTGGTTGGTTGGTCGGTTGGCAGCTTGGTTGGTTCGTTGCTTGGCTGGCTGCTGTTGGCTGTTATTAATTTGCTTCGTCGGGTGGGCTGGTTGGTGGGTCGCATCCCCACTACGCTTTGCTGACATTCTTACGATTCGTAGACGGTTGGTGGCCAAGATTGTTATTGCCAGATCGCCCATTTGATCATTTTCCATCGAATCAGCTACTATTGATTGGTAATCTGTACTTTGATAGGTTCTTTGCTAGTATTGTTGGTTACTATATGTACCTCACCGCGTTAATCAGTGGTTGGCTGGCTGGATCCCTACTATTATTATTGCGTCTCAATCCCTACTATCATCCCACGAGCCAGCTACTATCCATGATTACCCCATTTTTCTTATCATGATGTATACTCCTGTTGACGTAAGATTTACTGATCCAAAGTAGCCAGCACTGCTCAGACTTAGCATTGTTGGTCACATCCCTGGAAGAACTTCAGCTTAAACCTACCAAGGTCCAACCTACCAAGGTCAATCCTACCAAGGCCAAACCTACCACGGTGAAACCTACCAAGGTCCAACCTACCAAGGTCAATCCTACCAAGGCCAAACCTACCACGGTGAAACCTACCAAGGTCCAACCTACCAAGGTCAATCCTACCAAGGCCAAACCTACCACGGTGAAACCTACCAAGGTCCAACCTACCAAGGTCAATCCTACCAAGGCCAAACCTACCACGGTGAAACCTACCAAGGTCCAACCTACCAAGGTCAATCCTACCAAGGCCAAACCTACCACGGTGAAACCTACCAAGGTCCAACCTACCAAGGTCAATCCTACCAAGGCCAAACCTACCACGGTGAAACCTACCAAGGTCCAACCTACCAAGGTCAATCCTACCAAGGCCAAACCTACCACGGTGAAACCTACCAAGGTCCAACCTACCAAGGTCAATCCTACCAAGGCCAAACCTACCACGGTGAAACCTACCAAGGTCCAACCTACCAAGGTCAATCCTACCAAGGCCAAACCTACCACGGTGAAACCTACCAAGGTCCAACCTACCAAGGTCAATCCTACCAAGGCCAAACCTACCACGGTGAAACCTACCAAGGTCCAACCTACCAAGGTCAATCCTACCAAGGCCAAACCTACCACGGTGAAACCTACCAAGGTCCAACCTACCAAGGTCAATCCTACCAAGGCCAAACCTACCACGGTGAAACCTACCAAGGTCCAACCTACCAAGGTCAATCCTACCAAGGCCAAACCTACCACGGTGAAACCTACCAAGGTCCAACCTACCAAGGTCAATCCTACCAAGGCCAAACCTACCACGGTGAAACCTACCAAGGTCCAACCTACCAAGGTCAATCCTACCAAGGCCAAACCTACCACGGTGAAACCTACCAAGGTCCAACCTACCAAGGTCAATCCTACCAAGGCCAAACCTACCACGGTGAAACCTACCAAGGTCCAACCTACCAAGGTCAATCCTACCAAGGCCAAACCTACCACGGTGAAACCTACCAAGGTCCAACCTACCAAGGTCAATCCTACCAAGGCCAAACCTACCACGGTGAAACCTACCAAGGTCCAACCTACCAAGGTCAATCCTACCAAGGCCAAACCTACCACGGTGAAACCTACCAAGGTCCAACCTACCAAGGTCAATCCTACCAAGGCCAAACCTACCACGGTGAAACCTACCAAGGTCCAACCTACCAAGGTCAATCCTACCAAGGCCAAACCTACCACGGTGAAACCTACCAAGGTCCAACCTACCAAGGTCAATCCTACCAAGGCCAAACCTACCACGGTGAAACCTACCAAGGTCCAACCTACCAAGGTCAATCCTACCAAGGCCAAACCTACCACGGTGAAACCTACCAAGGTCCAACCTACCAAGGTCAATCCTACCAAGGCCAAACCTACCACGGTGAAACCTACCAAGGTCCAACCTACCAAGGTCAATCCTACCAAGGCCAAACCTACCACGGTGAAACCTACCAAGGTCCAACCTACCAAGGTCAATCCTACCAAGGCCAAACCTACCACGGTGAAACCTACCAAGGTCCAACCTACCAAGGTCAATCCTACCAAGGCCAAACCTACCACGGTGAAACCTACCAAGGTCCAACCTACCAAGGTCAATCCTACCAAGGCCAAACCTACCACGGTGAAACCTACCAAGGTCCAACCTACCAAGGTCAATCCTACCAAGGCCAAACCTACCACGGTGAAACCTACCAAGGTCCAACCTACCAAGGTCAATCCTACCAAGGCCAAACCTACCACGGTGAAACCTACCAAGGTCCAACCTACCAAGGTCAATCCTACCAAGGCCAAACCTACCACGGTGAAACCTACCAAGGTCCAACCTACCAAGGTCAATCCTACCAAGGCCAAACCTACCACGGTGAAACCTACCAAGGTCCAACCTACCAAGGTCAATCCTACCAAGGCCAAACCTACCACGGTGAAACCTACCAAGGTCCAACCTACCAAGGTCAATCCTACCAAGGCCAAACCTACCACGGTGAAACCTACCAAGGTCCAACCTACCAAGGTCAATCCTACCAAGGCCAAACCTACCACGGTGAAACCTACCAAGGTCCAACCTACCAAGGTCAATCCTACCAAGGCCAAACCTACCACGGTGAAACCTACCAAGGTCCAACCTACCAAGGTCAATCCTACCAAGGCCAAACCTACCACGGTGAAACCTACCAAGGTCCAACCTACCAAGGTCAATCCTACCAAGGCCAAACCTACCACGGTGAAACCTACCAAGGTCCAACCTACCAAGGTCAATCCTACCAAGGCCAAACCTACCACGGTGAAACCTACCAAGGTCCAACCTACCAAGGTCAATCCTACCAAGGCCAAACCTACCACGGTGAAACCTACCAAGGTCCAACCTACCAAGGTCAATCCTACCAAGGCCAAACCTACCACGGTGAAACCTACCAAGGTCCAACCTACCAAGGTCAATCCTACCAAGGCCAAACCTACCACGGTGAAACCTACCAAGGTCCAACCTACCAAGGTCAATCCTACCAAGGCCAAACCTACCACGGTGAAACCTACCAAGGTCCAACCTACCAAGGTCAATCCTACCAAGGCCAAACCTACCACGGTGAAACCTACCAAGGTCCAACCTACCAAGGTCAATCCTACCAAGGCCAAACCTACCACGGTGAAACCTACCAAGGTCCAACCTACCAAGGTCAATCCTACCAAGGCCAAACCTACCACGGTGAAACCTACCAAGGTCCAACCTACCAAGGTCAATCCTACCAAGGCCAAACCTACCACGGTGAAACCTACCAAGGTCCAACCTACCAAGGTCAATCCTACCAAGGCCAAACCTACCACGGTGAAACCTACCAAGGTCCAACCTACCAAGGTCAATCCTACCAAGGCCAAACCTACCACGGTGAAACCTACCAAGGTCCAACCTACCAAGGTCAATCCTACCAAGGCCAAACCTACCACGGTGAAACCTACCAAGGTCCAACCTACCAAGGTCAATCCTACCAAGGCCAAACCTACCACGGTGAAACCTACCAAGGTCCAACCTACCAAGGTCAATCCTACCAAGGCCAAACCTACCACGGTGAAACCTACCAAGGTCCAACCTACCAAGGTCAATCCTACCAAGGCCAAACCTACCACGGTGAAACCTACCAAGGTCCAACCTACCAAGGTCAATCCTACCAAGGCCAAACCTACCACGGTGAAACCTACCAAGGTCCAACCTACCAAGGTCAATCCTACCAAGGCCAAACCTACCACGGTGAAACCTACCAAGGTCCAACCTACCAAGGTCAATCCTACCAAGGCCAAACCTACCACGGTGAAACCTACCAAGGTCCAACCTACCAAGGTCAATCCTACCAAGGCCAAACCTACCACGGTGAAACCTACCAAGGTCCAACCTACCAAGGTCAATCCTACCAAGGCCAAACCTACCACGGTGAAACCTACCAAGGTCCAACCTACCAAGGTCAATCCTACCAAGGCCAAACCTACCACGGTGAAACCTACCAAGGTCCAACCTACCAAGGTCAATCCTACCAAGGCCAAACCTACCACGGTGAAACCTACCAAGGTCCAACCTACCAAGGTCAATCCTACCAAGGCCAAACCTACCACGGTGAAACCTACCAAGGTCCAACCTACCAAGGTCAATCCTACCAAGGCCAAACCTACCACGGTGAAACCTACCAAGGTCAAACCTACCAAGGTCAAACCTACCCATGATTGGTGACCCCCCCTAGCTGGTAGCGCAGCCGAGGCGCACTCCCTTTGTGGAGCTGCCTCTGGGCGCCACGGAGGATCGGGTCACTGGGACCATCGATATCGAGCGAGCGCTCAAGGAAGCCGGAAAGGCCGCCGTCTCCGGTGCTGCCATCAGCAATGCTATGGATGGAACCAGGAAGAATGGATGTTGGTGGTTGGTGGTTGGTTGGTGGTTGGTGGTTGGTGGTTGGTGGTTGGTGGTTAGTGATCTTGATGATGACGATGATGATGATGATGATGATGATGATGATGATGATGATGATGATGATGATGATGACGATATACTCATACTTAACCAAGGGGGGTACCGATTGCCCAACAATGCATCAGAATGGTATCTCACGCATTTTTTTCTCAGTGGAATGCTTTAAAAGATACCGCCTTTGGATTGTTTGAGGAGCCTCTTGAATTTCTGAGCAGCTGCAGATCGTCAGATGTTGTTTGAGGGTTCATTGCCTTGGCTGCATTGCGTGCCCCACCTGAGTTGCCAAGCCGCCCTTGGCTTATTGCGAAACCGCTTCAGCTGCTGGGTTCATTGAGTTTGCTTCGAGGTTTTCACCCATGGGAATACGACCTTTATCACAGGCAACCATGGACCAAATCCTAAATCGTTTCTTATCTTTGGTTCTATCATAATTCTTGTTGGTTATCTCAGTTCTATCCTTTTTATGGTTCGTCAGTGTTGTTCATTCGGCAACGTTCTCCGACAGCTCTTGGCCGTCAGGCATTTGAACCTGGAATCTTGGCCCGAGTGAATCGTGGGATCCTCTACATCGACGAGGCTGGGTCGCCTAGGGGCACCAGGCAGAGTGCAAGTGACAACCATGCAACCCAGCAGTGTTTTGAACATGTAATACATATGAACAAGTATTTATGTGATCAATCGCACTTTGATCAATAGCAATCCACTAACAACCCAATGACCCACAGTGTCACAATAACTATGGTCCAAGTGATAGCAATGATCAATCACACTATGATGAACAATAAAAATTCCCACAATTCTATCTGGGGAAAAACAGGACCAGTGTTACCACCAGCAATTTGATTGCTATTGGCAGCAAGAACCAACCACCCAGCAAGAAGCTCAATCTTCGAGGACCCAACCAACCACAGTGATGACACCATGATCCCCGAGAGCTTCGTCGGATTCACAAACTGTGAAGCAACTCATGGATTCTTCGATTCGTTGAGGGATCGCTGGAAACCGATTCTCATGGATCAGCAGCTCTGATGGGTCCACAAGCGGGTTAAGGTTTTGGTAGGCGGTAGATCGCCTATACAGTACCCATGAGCCGCGGCAAATATGCATGGCCGCTAGGCTGAACACGTGATGCTCATGCAACGGTTGAACCACTGTCCACTCTCATGAATCCCGGCGATGACCTTAAGCTGATGCTCAGCGAAAGTCGGCCATGGCTCCCATGAATCTTCGAATGTTGATACATTGCTATTCGGATGGTTGTGAATCTTGGAAAAATCTTTGACATTGACCATGGATCAAAAACATGTGCTCCCCATCCCCAGCCGTCACACAGTTCCAGAGTACCCATTTTCTTTGTTATCCAGACATTGCTGAGGGGGTTCTGGGCACTTGTGAATCTAGAATGGCACCAGGCAACTTGTTGATTTTTGTTGGTATAGAAGCATGCATTTGCTTTTTGGCCACCTGTAGCTGTCACCGGAGTCCTGATGGACCATAGATTTGGTCCAAACTTTCTTCAGAAGTGCACACGATCTCAACAACAACCCCCAAGTCTTGCCAGGAACTGTTTTGTTGAGAACGAACTGCCTGATTCTCGTTGATCAGATCTTGTTGTTGACCAGATTTTGTTGTTGACCCCTCTCAGCAAGCCCAGGCATTGACTTCCCAACCCCCAGGCCCTAGGGGTTGACCATCCACTCGCCAGTGCAACTTGTTGGACGACCAGCTGGTGGATGTGTTGCTGGACAGTGCAGCTGGTGGAGTCAACACCGTGGAGCGCGAGGGTGTCAGTGGCAGCCTGAATGAAGGGTCTGCGCAGTGATTTTCCATGCCAAGTGTCAGTGGAAAAAGGGCCTGTAGCTGTTTTGTTGATATCTTGTATCAGAATCTGAGTAGCGGTGGGGTTCGACCCAGGAGCCATGAATGTTTGGGCCTAGTCTTGTTCATCGTTGCGCACACGAGAAGCTGTTCAGCTTCCCCAAGGCGTCAGACATCCTGCGCGCTTCGTGTTGATTGGGACCTCTCATCCCGACGAGGGCGATCTCAGGCGGCGCTGATGATTGATCAAACAATCATAGTGATATTATCGATGCTATGATTATTGCGACTTATATATTATATATTTTCAATGATGTGGTTGTAACAAGCCATGCATACCGCAGTGGTTTATCAGGCTTTGTCAAATAAAGTGGCAATTTTCGGCGGTTTACAATTCATTGCGATTTTTGGCTGTTTGAAATTAATGGTTTTCTGTGACTGTCCAAGGCTCCCAAGTCTCTGACCATCTGCGGTTGACCCAGCGTAGTGGCGGCTGATGAAGGCACCTTTTCAAGATAGCCCTAGGACTAGATGATTAAATAGCCCTTTACTGGTTGCTGATGCTTCAGAATGGAAAGCATGATTGAGCGCTCTCACCAGTTTCCAACCCCTATCAGTCATTAATGCTTGCGAACCATTAATCATAGTCCATAGTCAGCCACTACAAACCGTTGTGAATGACCATTAAGTACAGAGAAATGGATGAACCAGCATATCATGCCATTTACTACTTGCATTGTACCCTCTCAGACAAATCCATCGTGCACCACATAGAGTTGCATTCACCACATATCGATCAGAGCGAAAAAAACATATAGTTGCGCCGCTTATCAACCAAATCCCTCACTAAGACGAGAACCAGCATTAAGCGTCATCATTAATTAACCATGACTCATTATCACTCATCAGCCACTATCACGAGCTAGTATTACACAACCGTTGCCATCATGAAGGACTATTTATGATGAAGCAACCATCAATTTGCGATCATCAAGCATCACTTGCAATCACTACAGCCATCATTAACCAGAAAGTAACCATCAATTCGCCATTTACTAATGGTCATCGATTCACTAGCCAAAAGCATCGCCATGGCCAGTACTACTGCCATCAGTCAACCATCGACCATCAATGAAGCATCAGGCATCAATTTAGCACAAGTTCACCATCATTGAAGCATCAAATAAAATAAGCACTAAGAATCCTTCAAAAAACATTAAGTGACCATCATTTTACCATCGATTGCCATTACTATGCCCAGCATTTCATTTTTACCATCCATTAGCCACGACAGTGCAACCATCATTTCACTTTTACCATCAAGTTACATGCCACTACAATGCCATTTGACCATCAAGTTATATGCCATGACACAACGCAACCATCAATGAACCACCATGAAGAAAGCCCCATCCTCCAGCACTTCAGGTTCGCCGGTGCGGCCACCGGGTGCCAGGCCTCAGCTGCTGGACCGTTTCGGCTTGACCTGCAGCATCCGCACCGCCCTGGCGGCGGAGAAGCGCATGGAGGCCGCGACGCGCGACGCCTGTGGCACTTCTTCGCCTCGCGACTGGGTCAAGCTCTGAACCAACCAACGGCTTCATGGGGGATAAGTTCACCAACAAGCTGGTTAGCTCTTAACCTATCCAATCACCAACAATTTCATAGGGAAAACGAGCCGGTGAACTAATGACATGTGTAAAACATTGTGATTGGAGACTTCCATTGTGACAACTCCAATTGTGGGGTTGTGATCATTTGTTGTGAACGGATGATTGTAAACCATTGTTAGAAAGTCACAAAAGAACGCCTGTGTTGTTGCCCGAGACTTTTTAAGAGTTGATGGGCAGCAATGCAAATTGCGCTTCTTCACCAGGCTCCGGACAATTCTTGGCATGACTCCAGTTACCATTTGGGCATATAAGTTATAAATGGTGTACCCCACCTGTTGCTGGTTTCCTGCTAACAAGTGATGGTTATATAATTTGGGGTGGGAGCACTGCATAGCTTTGGATGTCCTGAAGATCATCCATGATCATCCTCAATATCCACACGGACAGCAGCTCTTACCTGAGACCTGCATCTCAATATCCCTGAGAACGTCATGAAAACTCAGAGGCTCAGTGATTCTCATCGCACTGTGATGAATTCCATGGATGCATGTACTGCGTGTGCTATGCAAATTTCTTTTGGCGCATAACACATAGCACCGGGACAATGTCCCCAATTCTCGTTGTTGATTCGGCTACCATCGCTAAATTTGATGCTCCCAATCCTTTTCAACGATTGGTTGAGTACTTACCTGCAATGTAGACATCTCAAGCAGTACCAAAGCCTTTCAGCCGGAAGAAATCACCTATTCTATGACCGTCACTTCTCATCAAACAACCAACCAAGCCACCCACCAAGCCACCCACCAAGCCACCCACCAAGCCACCCACCAACCAGCACACGGTCGTCAGGTCTTATCCCGGGCCTATGAATGGTCCCAGAACCCTGAGAAAGTGGAAGCACAGTGGGCCGAAACGGAGCCTGGGACGATTTTCTGAGAAGGAGAAGTCATCGTAGGAAACTGCAACGCAACTGCGATTTTCAACAAGTGGTTTTTGATCATATTATGCTGAATGAGGGTCAACCAAACAACATGGGTCATCAGCAAGCAATAATGATCACCAAGCAATAATGATCACCAAGCAATAATGAGGGTCAACTGCAAATCGAAGTGTTCTTAAAGTCTTAACAGGAACTTTTTCAATCATCGTTGACCATCATTATTGCTTGCTTATGAATCATTATTTTTGACCCGTAGCAGTTGGTGATTCGCCATCATTGACGATCCATTTCCAACAGCTATGGACTGGGAAACCGACAGCCACAAATTCTTAGATTTTCCGCAACCTGAACCTTACAATCAACAGTTTTAACCACAAGATTCATGGTACATCTTCCGATATGTATCTCAAGACTCGCTACACGCATATACCATCGGCAGATAAACACGTTTTCAGAGATTTGAAATCACACTCCATGGGAGAAGTCTATAGGAAGCAGATTTGTTGGACAGTGATCCTTGTTCTGAAGATCATGCCAAGTTCTTAACCCGATCACTCACAATGGTGAATGATTTAGCAAGTGGTTGAACTTTCATTCAGCCTTAAGACTTTCCAGTTTAAAGCAAAAAGGATGTATTATTCAGCCAACCACTGGCGATTCGGGCTGTGCGGAGCCAAAAGCAAGAAGAATCAACTGGCAGCAACATGGGTGTGTCCAAAAACGGTGTACCTCCAAGCTGCGGGTGGTTTCCCTATCACAGCTGCAGGGGGAGGGCTGAAGGACTCAAGAGAGCGTGGTGCTTTCCCTATGAATGATGATTGTTATTGAATGTGATTGGATGTGATTGGATGATTAGCACAGATATGATGAGTACCAGCATCCATGCACCGAGCCACATGACCATTTTCATCAACCGCATCTCAAGAGCCTGGGTGGTTCGAATCCCAGCGGCGCCTTCTCAGCGGTGAGCGGCTTAGGATGATGCATTCAAGCAGCTGGTGGTCGAAGCTCGGGCCAGGTTGCCACTTGGACGCCATGGCAGAATCCACCGACCGGGATGGCAGCTCAGAATTGGGCTCAAGGTAGAGTTGAATTGGTAGAATCTAATAAGGCAGGTTGGTTGTTGAATAGTTGGGGACTCAGCCGCATCACAGCTGCAGGGCAATAGCCCCCTTCAAATGGGTAAACCTCGGTCCATTGCTTGCGCCAACTCGGAAGTTTTGAGGGATGCTTTGAGGTTGGTTCATCTGCCGTGGCTATCCAAGCATCGTTGGACACAGCAATCTTATTTTATCTTAATCAGTTGTATCTTGGTGAATCTGATTGTTTCTTGATCAGTTGAGTATCTCTGGGTCACCTGTTTCAACCGGGCGACCATTCAGTTGCGCTTCGTCGAAGCCCCTGGCGTTCTGAACATTGCGAGGAAAGATGTGAAGATGCCAAGGGAGTTGGCTCTGAAGATCTCCAAAGTTTGTTCTAAGTCTCGGATCCCAGGGGTCCCAGTGGGGCGATTTTCACGGCTTGAACGATGGCCTGGGGATGAAGTGGCGAGCTGCATCATTAGGCTAGTGAGCTGTCAAGGATGGTTGGTTGCTGATCTTAGGGGATGGTAACCAAAAAGTAAAGGGGATATATACATATATACATATATATATATATACATATATACATATATATATATATATATATATTCATTTATTTATTTATATATATATATATTTATTTATTTATTTATTTATTTATTTATTTATTTATTTATCTATTTGTTTATTTATTTATTTATGTATTTATATATATATATATATATTTACATATATATATATATAGAGGAGCTGTATGGCAAGCCGGGTCATCATGATGCATGCCCAAAAATGGATGGGTGAACATCCCAACAGTGAGCTCGGTATCTTGTGACTGGTCATGGCAAAACATCCGTTCGAGGTACGTACGGGGGCCGGAACTGACCTGCCAAAACATGCAGCTGGGGAAAGATGAAACATGATCTACCGCGAAGATGAGATCAATGAACAACTGGGGAATACTGGGGATATTTCGGCATGAGCCGCACCTGGAAACTGGCGCGGCTCATGCTCCTGAGATTGCACTGGTGAAGCATCTCTAGTGCTCGTTGATCTGGACATGAGTAGCACATCGGGGTTTGGAATATGCGTAAGTATGGAGCTATCCGTGAATGTTGGTGGTGCACTCTCTTTCTGTGCATCCCTGTATCTCTGCATTGAGCGAGCACATGTCAACTTTCAAACCATTTCAATCCTACATGCCCGCAACTCTTGAGATATCCATCATCTATCGGGTGCCCATGAACACGATAGAATACCTAGATAGGAAAATAGTTTCGTAACATATACAATATTCCGTATATGTATGCTTACACTCAAGATCTGGGTTCATCATGCTAAATCCGAAGCAGCATCCAAGTCCCCTTCCGAGGCTCAATGTTGATGGCCTTCGCGGTGACATTGTGACCAACCGAGCTGCGCAGGGGAGCTCATGGGCTTTCGGAGCAGGCAACAGCAGTAGCAGGGAAAAATGAATTACTATGTACGAATATATGTATGATATGTGTACAGTGTCTATATGAGCATGCAATGCAAAAAAGCACTTGTGACCTATGTTAGCTTTGCTTGAAATAAACTTGAAATACAAAAAAGAGCACAAACACACACACACTCACATACACATATGTGTATTTGATATACATTCATTGTTGTATATTGAATTCATTGTTTGATAAATACAAAATAATCAACATACACGCACTCACACACATTCACATACACACACTCACATACACACAAGACACATGCACATATAGTATACATTGTTGCATCCATAGGTGACTCATGGTGGTTCCTGTTGTATAGGTGATTCATGGTGGTTCCCCATTTGAGGTGATAGAAATTCCAGTGAATCGCAGCGCTTTCCAAGGCGTGCGCTCGCAGCCTTGGAGCGACGATCCGAGGTGGATGAGGAGGTGCCACGGATGCGCGGCCGGCGCCTGTCGCGGAGGGACATGGGATGCATCCAGGGGCGACAAGGGGCGTCAAGGTGCGTCAAGGTCGACCCAAGCCTTCCAAGCTTCAGCAAACTGAAGACATGATAGATCATGATATCCATAATTATCCATATATATATATATGTAAAAAAAGATTGTGTAAATACGTCGAAATAATGTTTGACATTTCTATACGCATATAGGTAAACACTTTGAATGCACAAATAGTTTCGCTATTTATAAACACCAAGGTGGTTTGACTTGCCGGAACATCAATATGTCCTTGATATATAATCTTTGGTAGTATGTGAAGTCGCCAAGTCAGCAGGATCACTGGCCACCATCCACCCACCCACCCACCCACCACCCACCCACCCAC
>VSDK01017110.1:89508-126130 GCA_009767595.1 Symbiodinium kawagutii | reverse complement strand
ATCCATCCATCCATCCATCCATCCATCCATCCATCCATCCATCCATCCATCCATCCATCCATCCATCCATCCATCCATCCATCCACCCACCCAATTTGTCTATCTATTTGTTTGCACATGCACGTCAAGCACACTCGTCTATTCCGAGACACAATGGATCCGCCACAGTGAGCCCCTCCACAGGACGTGCGGCGTGTGACGGTCCTCTGTTTGCAACATCGACTTCGAAAGGTTCCGCCAGGGTCCAGGTTGAGGAGGTACTGGGCATCTGAGTGAGTTGTTGTCCCATCTTGAGTGGTTTGTCGTGTTTCTTCCCATTTTTTGGAGGTGAAATTATGTCTTGGTGTCCATCAGCTTATGGAATGCGTCAGATTTTTTTGACAGTGCAGACGGGGTGCAGTACGTGACTGGTCAAAGTGCCAGATCAAACCAGAGACAAAGATATTGATTTCATCAAGACTATGGCGTGCTCAATCACCACTGGAAGTTGCCTGGGCTACATCAAAATGGGGTTCGAAGCACATGTCCGTAGTAATTCTCCTTGGTTTCGTGGTGTAGGACCTATCCATTTGAGGTTTCTCAGCATGGGTTCTTCATCGTATTTTTGGCAAGGAATTCGTGAGCGTGTAGGCAGCAACAACCAATCAAAACAGTCTATCAATTTTGCTTGTTGCAATTATACTTCCTTCGTGTTGTTGTTGTTGTTGTTGTTGTTGTTGTTGTTGTTGTTGTTGCTGCTGCTGCGCGAACTATTGTTGCTTGTGGTATCACAATTACAAACCATTTTAAAGCCTAATTAACCATTGTATTTGCTATATCACCATGATTAACCATCATTGATCGCTATACCATTGTTAATCATGCTTGTGCTTGGTTGTGTCGCTCCACGTGAACATGCGCCACGGGAGGACGTGGTCTCTGACACCTTGGACAACACTTCGCTGGTGGTCAAGGTCCGTAGTGCCACACGGTGCCAAGATACAACGGTGGTGATGTGGTCGCTGAGTAGCTTCATTTTTCTGATTGGATCTGGGTGTTTCTCAAATGTTAGGGGGGCCCAAAAATGGATGGTTTATTGCTATAGGTGGCTAATCTTGGATGATTTGGGGGTCCCCTATTTTGAGAAACCACCATTTACATCAGCTACTGGTTAGATTGAAAATCTGATTAGTCAATCGTTGAAGATGTCACTTGATTTGCAACTGGACTTCTAACAGCAACGAGACCTGAGTAGCTTCAATTTCTGATTTTCAATTCTTTATGACCATTCAGCACAACAAGCCATTATTGTTGGTTTTCTCGCTGTGAACAATGCAGACAATTGATATTGTTGGTTCATCAATTTTTTTGCTATATCAATAGAAATGATCACCATTTCCAATCATACATATGATTCACACACTTCTTCATTGATAGTTGACAGTAACATAGGTTAGTCATACCAGTCAGCAGTTCTTAGATATACTTATTAGCTATGGTGGAGCAGCCATCATACATATCATTGATAACGATAGCATGGGCCCAAGCCTATCTTTGTCTTAGATTCATTTGTTCAGTGCAGCTGAAGACTTGCTGTGCTTGATAACCATATATTTGATCATACATAATCATACCTCTTCACAGTCTTTCTTTCATGAATACTGTATTCAACATATTTAGCATGATTTAACCACTATTCACCACCATTGGAAGCATGAACTACCATTAACTATCTACTACCATCAACCATACTATCCACTATCATTATACCCACTATAATCATTCACCAACAGCTTGAAGGTAGTTGATCATGATCATTCACCAACAGCTTAACTATCATTACAGTATACCCATTATGATTCATTCAACTATAACCATTCAACAGCTTGAAGGTTGTTGAAACCATCGCTATAACCATTATAGTCATAACCATTATAACATCAACCGGCAAGGCTTAACTATCATTATAACCATTAGAATTCATTCAACCAGAACCATTCACCAACAGCTTGAAGATGCCGTTCCCTTTCACCTGGCAGGTGTTGTTGCAGGAGTTTGGCAAGGGACCTCCGCCGGTGCGGCCGGTGATGAGATTTCTGGAGCTGCTGGGCAGCGAAGGGTCGTTGATCCAGGACCGGGTGGTGATGTGGCGCCCTTGTACAGTTCAATGGTGGAACTAAGCATCTAATAATAACCTAGAGATTATCTATCAATATATCATTATATTAATCTAACTGATAAACTAAAAGATCTACTGATGATAAATATCAAGCTAGTAATAACCATTGAACTAATATCTACTAGTATTATCTAGTAACCTATTGAGAATAACCTAGAACCACCATTAGTAGATATTTACTTTCTCATTAATCAATGGTGAGATTATAAGAATTGTGTTGATTAATGATAAACTAAATATCTACTAGTATTTTTTATTAAAGGTTCACCCCCTATTATATGTCTTTGGGAAACTAATATAGTATCTATTAATAGGCGAACCTAGAGATTTTGAGGGTGAAGCTTTTTTGACAAAGCCATTCTGCTGGGTGATGTCAATCATTAGGTGATGTCGATGGGGGTGATGATGTTGGAGATTTCTACATAATGGCAAGTTCTACCTGGTTTTCAGGGGGTTATCATGTGAAGTTCGAGGATGTACTTTGTTTAGCCGAGTTGGATGACTGATTTTGCAAAAGAAGGTGTGCGGAAGTTGGCTAGGTCAGTGTCAACGGTGGTTGACGGAAAACTAGATGTTGGGACATGGGCAACACCAACCAAGAGGAAGTTTCAACTTATGGTGCTCAGGATCAAAGCAGAACGGAGATCAAGCATGGATACCGATGAATGGAAGCGCATGATTCGCCTGGATTGTGTACTGAGAGACGTACACCTTATCAATGGACCACGGGTTAATTAATCATATTGATTATGACTAAGATACAGTATATCAAGATTTCAAAGCCTGATCCATCAGCAATCATCAACTTGTTCCTAGTTTATGATCATCGCATGTGTTTACTGTCATTTTTTGCTATTTATTAGTTGTGATATCCTGCCAGACCTGGTGGGGGCCCAGTGCATCTGAGGCCAGTCGCTGCCTGAGAGTTTGCGAAAAAACCGCCAGCCTAGGCTAACCTGGGTGAAGATGGTGGCGACATGTGGAGATAGGATAAGATATGAGCAAAGTGTGTTTGTGTAATATACAGGATAAGTGATAGAGATGTAACATCTTTGATGTTCGGACTGATGTACACCTGTCTGTATGTGTGTACCGCATGCACCGTTTCAGGAGAGATCTGTAGTTGTGGGCAAGGAAAGTCCCCTCATTCTTCTCAAAGGGCTTGACAAAGTTTAAAGCGGTTGCCATATCCTGAACAAACTTCTTCCTTTTATTGGGCTTCAAAAGATCCTAATTACATCTGTCCTATTGAGTCCCCATTCCCAATAGCGACATCACTCTAATATGTTTGTTCCCGTTTCTTTTTGCATCCGAATGTTTCTATTTTCTTCATCCTATAAACATGACTCTTTGTACAGCTATGCTGCTATGCTGATCAACTGCCCAATGACGCTGATATTTTTTCACCCACGCTGACAGCACAAGTTGCGGGCCAGTTTGGTGCCCGCTGCGACTTGTTGCGGCCTGGAAAACAGTGCTAAGCCCCTGCCGGCTGCCTCGGATGATTCATGTTGAAGGGTGGTGAATTGTGGTTGTAGAATATGGGTTGTCCATGTATGGTGGTACCCCTCAACCATCCAGTAGTAGCTACTATCAAAACTAATGGAGGTTCACCATTCTGGGCACGCCCATATTGGCTGGTTGATCATGATTAAGGATGCTTGAAAGCTGGTTGATCATGTTTGAGACAATAGGTGACAACAATGATTGATCATGGTTTTACAAAAACAGTAAATGATGACCAAGGATGCTTAAGAATGATGGTATATCAACGGCGTGTGGTTCAGAATGCCTGATGCATTGATGACAGTCAATGAGGCTTGAAGAGGGTGAATCGTTCAGGTTTGCTGGGGTTCATTAGCCACCAGTGATGCTTTTACATGGTACAGACTACTGAAAAACTTTACGTTTAGTTTAGGAATTGCATGCTGGGCATGAGATAGGCATACCTTGCTAGAAGTGGCATTTACATGGGGGCAGGATTGGGCTGACTGTAGCGCTTAGGAGGACTTACTTGAAACCGTGGACAAGTCCGCTAGCGAACAGATGGTGTTTTGAGAAATAGGCATGACATAGGCATGACTTCCTGGAAACTGCGAGCACATGTGGGAAAGCACTTGAAATATGATGCGGGCATGACTTAGGCATGAGTTTGTCGTTTGCCTGTAGTATTGTCATTTCATGCGTTCTTTGGCGAACGTCGTGAACCATTGATCAACCATCAACTGACCATCAACCAAGCATCAGCTGGCCATCAAGCAACCAGTATCAGCCATCAATTGCCTGGCAATGAAGCAGTATCAGCCATCGTGAACCATCAACTAAGCATCAACTCACCATCATTGACCATCATGAATGCTTAGTTGGTGGTCAGTTGATGGCCAGTTGGTGGTTAGTTGATGGTTAGTTGAGTTAGTTGATGGTTGATAAACCAATATAAGCCACCAAGCACTGCTTGCAAGCAGCTGAACGCCCAGGACCTACGAGAACCTGGTGCCCTCGGAGGACCCAGGCATTGTGGCGGACGGTGGCAGGATGAGCTTCGCCAAGGAGGTCACCGCGGCGCTCGCGCGAGCGGAGCTGGGCGCAGCTGGGTCAACATGAACCAACCAACCTGGCTAGTGATTTCTAGCTGGTTGATGGTTAACTAGCTGGTTTAGCTGGTTAATCATAGGGGGATAATAAGCAACAATAGTAGTGGATATGCCAACTAATGGTTATTATATGGTGGTTTCTCTAGTCATAGGGGTACCCCCGAATCATCCAATAGTAGCTATTTATAGTAATAAACCAACCATTGAAATGGGGATCCCCATTTTGAGAAACCACCACATGTCACAATCATTTGTGCTTGTAATGCTCAGGTGTGGTGGTTGATGGCGATGGGGAGGATAATGAAAACCATAGTCAATAAAGAGAATTGTAGAGATGATCGATCTAGTCCACAATAAATCACTATAAACCATGAACCAGTCACGTTGAAATCAGAAATTGCAAATGCTTCAGTTTTGCCCGTGGAAAGGCCGTGCAAAGATCAACAGCGATCTTTGGAGCTACTGCTTGCACTTTCGATGATAACAACGGAGATGAGAGGAGAATGTCCAAAAGTGTATGTACGATTATGTGTGTATACATGCACAAATGTGATTTGACTTATTGTTGCTAGTGCTTTTCATTCAGCCTATTTTTGCTGGCAGGCAGTAGCCATCAACAGTATATTCAACAGAAATCAGCTAGTAATCCCAGCCGCATTAATACATAGATACAGAAAACCTTAGTGCTACATGCACAAATAGTATCACATGACATAAAATGACACAGACACATACACACACACACATGTCTCATATCCACACATCTCTTGTGAAGCCTTGCCGGCAGGCTTTCCTGGACCAAGCACGATCAGTGGGCTTTGCCGCCGAAGATGGGCGGATGTGACCTGGCTGGGATGTCCATTGCGACACGTCGACGGCGTGATTTTTTGGAGGCCAGGAGAAAGGGGACCATGAATTTTGGATTCCATGATTTGAATCTGCTTTAATTAGGTAAAAATGAGATCAAGTGTCATACTGTAGGGTGCAGTTGCAACGTATCAACCGTTGGGAAGCAACCTGTCCTTGGAGAGCACCCGTGGGAATCAGCTGTTTTGGGGCGTGAACACCACTGCATTGTTGATGCTACGGTGTACGCAACGTTATACCCCAGGCCAACGGTGACCAAGCAGCATGAAAATTCAGACTAGGGAACCTCGGGAGCTCATTTTCCATTACAAGTGGGCTCTTCAGCAGCTGGAGGAAGTGATGACAACAACAAGGACGACAACTAACCACCAACGGACCAACCACCCAACCACCCTACCCACACAACCACACTGACCACACAACCACCCACCCTACCAACCTCCCAACCTCCCCACCTACCCAACCACCCTGACGTCTTGGGCCCAGGTACTGCGCCGCACCCATCAGCAGCCACTCAGCTCCTTCGGAGGAGGTGAACTTCTGGGCTGTCCGGTGCTCAGCCGCTGTGCTCCAAGTGGGATTCGACATTTCCTATGCCGATTTGGAAGCTATATATATATATATCTATATATATATATATCTATATATATATATTTCTATTTATCCAGTGGGAAATATCTTCGATTCGGAATGCTTTCGACATGATCGAATACAGCAATGAACGCAGCAATGACTACCTCGAATACTCATATTCATGCATGTATTTCACAGACTTTCGATTGATGTTTCCTCGTCTTCAGAATAGTGAACAGCAATAGCATTGCACAGCATCGTTTCTCTGCAATCTGTCGATCTGTCCTTACACAATTCCACTGGTCGCTGGCCAACACTACTACCCCGCCTGAGAAGCCTTGGTGTTTCATGTTGGGTGGAAGGAGTCACATGTTACTGATGCTGTGAGGTTGGAGCTCAGGGGGGTGAATCATCATCAACAAGAGTCAACAACAGTCAGCAACAATCATCATGATTATTAATAAGAATAGTCACTGCTGTTAATTATTAACAGCAAAAGTCACAAGAATAATCATTGTCAGCACACGAAATTCAGCAAACAACAGTCAACAAACAAGTAAGCGACAACAACAACGAGCACTAG
Organism: Symbiodinium kawagutii; assembly: GCA_009767595.1. Lineage (NCBI taxonomy): Eukaryota > Dinophyceae > Suessiales > Symbiodiniaceae > Symbiodinium > Symbiodinium kawagutii. The sequence goes on along the minus strand of VSDK01017110.1, from coordinate 119,355 downwards.
CAACATCCAACAGCGGTTGATCAACCATAGCAACCATGCATGATAGATCGTCTCTAGTCGATAATACTCAGGAGGGGGAATGACCAGCAACAATCCCAGCACTGGTTGCTCCACATGTTGAGGACCACCACCCCTGGTCCGACCTTACACCGTTGGCCCAGCCACAGTCCAGTTCTCGTGTCGCTCAGGTGGGTGTGGACTGCTGCGGGCTTACCGGCCGCTTTGAATGTGACGCAGCCCCGAAGCAGACCGGTGCGCCACCCCTGTCCATCGGAAGATCGTGCGGGGTGAGGTCCCAATGCTTTCTGGAGGATTGGGAGTACTGGGATGTGCAGTTTTGAGTAGCTGGGATTTACCCGTAGAAAATAGCCCTATAAGGTGGTACCCCTATAATCATGGCTAGTTCAAAGTGGGGATGCACATCATCACGGGAGTACACCAAACTTGTGGGTTTTCAGACCAAGAATTCTCGTTTAGAATCTAAAGCTGGTTTGAAGATACTCGTGGTTTATCTGATTGCTGGCACCGAAATCCGAACTGAACGCGACCACAGATCCTGGGGATTTTTTAAATTTCAGGAGAGAAGTTCTGTCATGCATCGTAAAGTGGGGGTAGGCGGAAATGGTTGGTTTCCCTATCACGGGTTTCTCATTTTGCGATTGAATAACATGAGCGATCATTGGCCAATCAAGTATAACTATATATATATATATACACATTTATTAGCCATGTATTAGCCAACATCCTGATACCGCATGAGAAAAGTATCATTGGTCATTCTCATAGCATTGGGTATGCAAGCACTGGAAAGAAACAGGCATTGTATCCCGTGCGTCGCTGCATGGCAAGCCTTGAGGTTTGGGAATCACAGAGGCAAGATGAACTCTTGCAGACAACTTGTGCCACTGGCTCGCCCCAATGAACAGGGCAACTTCAGCTTCTTGAAACATGTCCTACAAGGTGGTACTGTCCCACCTAACTTGGTCAAGTAAACCATAATTTAGCATAGTTATATATAGTTATGGCAGCCATTGACCCGTTGTTTTTAAGTTATAAAACACCGATTTGAGAGGTACCTACACCGTGCTACCGCCCCGATGCGGCTCAGAACCAGTGGTGACAGTCACCGTGGGGTAGCTTTCAGCTGAAGGAATCAATCGCAAACAGTATCAGACAAAGGAACACCTGGGATGTTGCCAGGACCAAAATCGTACGGACCCACAATACGCAAACAGTTGAGCGCCGCGAGATCAAAACGGCTGCAAATAGCCAGCAGTGCCCGAGGCAAATACAAGAGGTACCGGCTACAGTAGGGAATCAAAACGCATTGCATGGTGATAGACAGTGGTAGTGTGTGGAATATTTCCTCGATGGGAATCCCCATCAATCAGCCAAGCTGTCTATCACCGTTGAATTGTGGTTTCACAATTCAAAAATTACAGAAACCATCTTCGCACTGTTGTTGCTTCAAGGATTCGTACTTTGTTCAGAGTTGAATAAACACAAACAAAAAAACATAGAAACTAAGTCAATCTTTCTAAAAATAAGTCAATCTTTCTTCAAGGATTCGTAATCTTTCTAAAAATAAAGAATAGAAAATAGATAAAGAAACAGATCATCACTTTTCCAGATAGATAATATTCACAAACAAAAAAAACATCTATCCTTATTTTCCAGATGGAAAATAAGTCTCATCCAGGTCATCTCTAGTCCATTGGTTTGTTGACCTTTGGACGACCAAAGCGTCTCCGACACCGGCGATGGGTCGCCGCCGCCCGGTGATGTCCTTGGGTTGATGGATGCGACGTCCCCCGTGTCTCCCGGGGTGGGGCGGCCCAGCGTGGCTTGTTAGCCACTGACTCTGAGGTAACCATGGCGAACCAACTGGAAAGTTACACATGGTGGTTTCTCAAAATATGGTACCCCAAAAATGGTTGGCTCAGTACTGCTAAATGACTGTGAATGGATGATGTTAGGGTACCCCTATTTTGAGAAACCACCACATGTGTAATGGTTACACAACTGTAATGGTTGCCAACTGGAAAGTCAACCAACCATGATTCCCAACTGTAACGAGTTACACAACTTCACTCAACATTTGTGTGGAAAAATGATAGCAGCTGCCGAGTCAGCAACTGACTTTACACTGACGCCATCCACCAATCTCCACGACCTCACTGCGGAACCAGGGCCCTTCCCCGTCGAAACGCTGGCGCAAAGCTGTGGCGCGAATCTGTGCGCAGAAGGCGCGTCTCTGCGCTGTGGCGCAGTGGTTGTGGTAGATGAGTTCGGTTCTGGGTGGAGATGAATGGTCATCAATGGTTGATGGTTGGACATACATGGACTTATGAATGGTTATTATTAATGGGTGCTGGTTGGATATAAATGGAGTTGTGAAGGGTTATTGATGGTTGATGGTTAATGGTCTAATCGTGGTCGGTAAGGGTTGAATTATGTTCATTCATGTTGAATAAGGGCTATCATATAAAGATAGAGAATGGTGAACTAAAGTTGAATCAGGGCTGATTCATGTTGTTCTAGAGATAATGGTCAACTAAAGGGAATAATCACGGATAGAATCATAGCTATATAATCATCTGTTGGGTTCTGAGGCGCCGAAGGGAATGCGATGATCAACGATGATCAACGACATAGAATGATCCTTTGAACATTAAAACATACTAACCATCTATTCTTACTAACCAGTGTCAAATATCAAATATACATTCCTTAACCATTAACCCTTGACCAGTCAAGGTCCATTCGTGGGAAGCAACCAGTGGCAAGGGGGGGAAACAGGAACCAACCAGGACCCTGATTCTGACTGGTGGTACTCCACCACCATTGCTATTGTCCAATGGCTATTGGTATCCCAGGTGATGGCTCAGCCGGTTGGCCATGATGACGTTCGCAGCAGCACGGCCGTTTAACACGGCCATGGTTTCGATGAATGGCTCGGACCGTTGATCGACCTCCCATGGGACGCGTTTCGTTGTTTTCGCCGGCGGGTCAAATCCGGCCCCTGGGAACTGGTGACCTGCAGCTAATGGGAGTTACAAACTCAGAGGCCTACAGAAACTGTACTTGCGTGTAGTTACATGGCCCCTATGTTACATCTATGTAGGTACATGCAGTTGCTGAGCAGTCTTGACCCACCACCATAGCAAGCCAGGGTGAAAACCATCGTTGAATGACCTGCGATCAGCCAATTTGATACACTGGTGATGGCCAGTGCTGGCAGTCTGGCAGGCAGTCTTGCACGCCTTGGAGCCTGAACCAGCTTGGAGGGAGCCGAAGCCTCGAAATGACCAACAGTTCAAGGATTGTCATTGCAGATGGCTGTGCAGCTGCTGTGATGGTGGCAGTCGCTGTTGTTGCTGTTGTTGTTGCTGCTCTTGGTTACATACCCCTATGATATGCCATTTGCAAAAACATCCGTACTCCCAGGTTCGTGTGCCTGGATTGAGCTAGGTTTGCCAAGCACCGCAAAAAATTATGGTCGTTGCGAGAGTTGAGGAGTTAGGGGGCCACCATTCATGAACCCCAAACTGGATGTTTGCCCTCACCACCGCTGATTTCATGCAAGAATTGCTAGGAAAGTGCGCAGTTCTTACCATGCGTCACAGGGTTCTGCGGTACATGTTTCCATCAACCAAGGGATGCTGGTATTCTTGAGGATAAGTTATGGAACCCCTGAGGCCCCAAGGATAAATCATGTTTCATTCTGGGTCATTCTGGTTGATGATGGTATATAATCTTTGACGACATGATGGCAGTTCATGCTTTCTAGGTCATTCTGGGTCATTCTGAGTAGTCATTCTGATTGATGACGGTAGTTTATGGTTCTCAATGCACCACCGCGTCTGCACCATTTCCTGCATCGTGGTCGGGGCTGAGGTGGAGGCCCTATGTGGCGTTGTTGGTCAGCGGCTTCTTCTTCTCTCCAATCTCACAGGCCATCCTGGTGACGCACGGAGACCCAGCAACCTGAATCTACGCCACGCATGCGCGCGCACGCGCTTGTTTTGGAAAGATGTGAGGTACCCGAAATAAAGGCTTTCCTTCAGGCCCAACTTCACCAAAAATCAAATTGGCATCTTATGGCTTTGACATTGAGAAGATCCGGGTGTTGCCCAGGCTTTGATATAACGATAAAGCCAAGGTCATCAGACAATTCTCCCACAACTAGTGGTCAGTTGCATCCTTACCATTGTTATCGTTATTGCCATCCTGTCTGTTCTTGTGTTCTTTCGCTGTACATTTTGATTGTTTCTGTTCTGGTGAATCATTCCAGCTACTGTCATTCTTATGGGAACAAACCAACCAAGCAGCTAAGCTCAAAGTATATAACCACCTACTCAAGCAGCCAACCGCTTCAACCAAGCCCTTGGTGGTTCGTGGCCAACGAAGTAACCACCTACCCAAGCAGCCCAGCAACGCAACCGGTACAGCTTCACCCAAGCCCTTGCTGGTGGGCCTCCCATCGGCCTTCACGTGGCCTTCCAAGGAGCGTAGATGTGACCAAAGTCACGGCCTGAGGGATGGACAGGTCGATCCCCATGGCCTGCCTGTTTCTGGTTGCTTGTAGTTCCTGGTTATTGGCCAAACAACAATGGATAGGTCAAAAATGGCCGGTTTGTTGTTGGTTAACCATTGAATTTTTTGGTGGTGGTTTATCCTGATTAGAAACTAGCATCGCTATCCGCATTGTTGGTTGCAGTTCCTGGTTGTGGATCCTTCTTGGGCATGACCATTGTAATCCACTGATTGACGATTCTGATCCACTATTGATCGGTGTGGACCATGATTGGTCAAGATTCACTGCGAAGAGTCGGTTGACATGGGTTCCAACCAATACATTGGGTGCTTGATCACCATAGGTTACCACCCCATGGCAAGCACATCGCTACATGGAAAGCTGCAGGGGGGCTAGGAACAGGGCTCCGATCCCATCGCGCATGATATCTGAGGGTACATGGGTTCTCACTCAGCTATCAGTGACTTCTCACTGGCTTATCACTGGGTTATCACTATAGCTAGTCATGGGAAGCTGTCCCCGCTATCCCTGTAGCAAGATGTCAGGGGCTTACCACCTTCCACGTGGCTTCCAAGGCGAGAAAGCCCTCCACAGCAGCCAGGCCTAGCATCCCGCCACGGCATATGCCCACCAGCTATCATCAGCTATCAGCATATGCATCCCCAGTTGGTTAAATGTACATCTGACTGGGTTCCCATCAGTGGTCATGGTACTTGGAATGAACAGATCCCTGCATGGATGGATCAAGAGCCTGGCGGTCACCAAGAATGTCCAGGTGGTGGGTCCGGGTCTAGTCATGTCGACCCTTTCGTCAGGTGCCCATCTCAAAGGTCCATGGAAGAACGAGCAGATGTAGTGTTTGAAGATGATGACAACGATGTTGGGAGACATATGGAGATTGGTAGTCAACCAATGTATCATCCAAAGTCGATCAAGCAGGGCAGGTGAACTATTCCAACTTATTTGCATTTTTAGTGGAATTATTAACATTTATCAACTTTATTTATTAGCATTTTTAGTAGATTGTTATTACTATATATCTTTAAGTCATTGATCAACTTTATTTATTGGCATTCATAATTAACATTTGTATATCAGCTTTTTTAATTTTTCCCGAGAGCGCCTGCGAAGGGTTCTTCGTAAAAAGGCAGCCGTATATAAACATCTGCACATCAACATCTTGACATCATCACATCTGCACATCAACATCTTCACATCATCTTCACACCTTCACATTTGCAGATCTAGCTCTTCACACTTTCACATCTGCAGATCTAGATCTTCACACCCTCACATCTGCAGATCTAGATCTTCACACTTTCACATCTGCAGATCTAGATCTTCACACTTTCACATCTGCAGATCTAGATCTTCACACTTTCACATCTGCAGATCTAGATCTTCACACCCTCACATCTGCAGATCTAGATCTTCACACCCTCACATCTGCAGATCTAGATCTTCACACTTTCACATCTGCAGATCTAGATCTTCGCACCCTCACATCTGCAGATCTAGATCTTCGCACCCTCACATCTGCAGATCTAGATCTTCACACCCTCACATCTGCAGATCTAGATCTTCACACCCTCACATCTGCAGATCTAGATCTTCACACCCTCACATCTGCAGATCTAGATCTTCACACCCTCACATCTGCAGATCTAGATCTTCACACCCTCACATCTGCAGATCTAGATCTTCACACCCTCACATCTGCAGATCTAGATCTTCACACCCTCACATCTGCAGATCTAGATCTTCACACCCTCACATCTGCAGATCTAGATCTTCACACCTTCACATCTGCAGATCTCTCTCTCTCTCGCTCTTCTTTTCTCTTCTCTCTAAGGCCGGGGCGGTGCCGCCGGACCGCCACGAAACGTGACATGTGCGCCATTTCGTGCTCGTCGGACGTCCCTAAACCTAGGTAAAATTGCGATTTTGAGTTTTCCGGATTGACCGTTTCGCGTTTTCTCGACATTGAACGTCAAAAACTGAGGTAAAAAATTGCGATTGTTTGCGTGGCGAGGCGTCGTTTGTGAACCGTTTCGCATTTTCTCGACATTGAACGTCTCAAGTTTCGACATTGAACGTCAAAAACTGAGGTAAAATTGCGATTTTGGATTCTCGGTCGTGACCGTTTTGCGTTTTCTCGACATTGAACGTCGGAAAAATGAGGTAAAATTGCGATTTTGGATTCTCGGTCGTGACCGTTTCGCGTTTTCTCGGCATTGAACGTCAAAAACTGAGGTAAAATTGCGATTTTGGATTCTCGGTCGTGACTGTTTCGCGTTTTCTCGACATTGAACGTCAAAAACTGAGGTAAAATTGCGATTTTGACTTCTCGGTCGTGACTGTTTCGCGTTTTCTCGACATTGAACGTCAAAAACTGCAGTAAAATTGCGATTTTGGATCTGCTTCTTGGTACGTTTGGTCTTGGCGCGTTTTGCCTTGGTGCGTTTTGCTTTGGTGCGTTTTGCTGTGGTACGTATTGCTCTGGTACGTTTTGATCTGGTACGTTTTGCTTTGGTACGTTTTGCTGTGGTTCGTTTTGCTGTGGTATGTTGTGTCTTGGTACGTTTTGCTCTGTGGTGCGTTGTACGTTTTGCCTTGGTACGTTTTTCTTTGGTACGTTTTGCTCTGGTACGTTTTGCTCTTGCTACGTTTTGCCGTTGGTACGTTTTGCTGTGGTACGTGTTGCTTTTGGTACGTTTTGTTTCGGTATGTTTTGCCTCGGTACGTTTTGCTGTGGCACGTTTTGCTGTCGTATATCGTACATTTTGCCTTGGTCGGTTTGATCTTGGTAATTTTTGCCGTGGTACTTTTGATCTTGGTACGCTTTGCGGTGGTACGTTTGATCCTGGTACGTTTTGCGGTGGGTTTGCTGTGGTACGTTTTGCTGTGGTATGTTGTGTCTTGGTGCGTATTGCTCTGGTACGTTTTGCTGTGGTTCATTTTGCTGTGGTATGTTGTGTCTTGGTGCGTATTGCTCTGGTACGTTTTGCTGTGGTTCATTTTGCTGTGGTATGTTGTGTCTTGGTGCGTATTGCTCTGGTACGTTTTGCTGTGGTTCATTTTGCTGTGGTATGTTGTGTCTTGGTGCGTATTGCTCTGGTACGTTTTGCTGTGGTTCATTTTGCTGTGGTATGTTGTGTCTTGGTGCGTATTGCTCTGGTACGTTTTGCTGTGGTTCATTTTGCTGTGGTATGTTGTGTCTTGGTGCGTATTGCTCTGGTACGTTTTGCTCTTGGTACGTTTTGCCTTGGTACGTTTTGCTGTGGTACTTTTTGCTCTGTGGTGCGTTGTACGTTTTGCCTTGGTACGTTTAAGCTTGGTACGTTTAAGCTCTGGTACGTTTTGATCTGGTACGTTTTGCTTTGGTACGTTTTGCTGTGGTTCGTTTTGCTGTGGTATGTTGTGTCTTGGTACGTTTTGCTCTGTGGTGCGTTGTACGTTTTGCCTTGGTACGTTTAATCTTGGTACGTTTTGCTGTGGTATGTTTTGCAGGGGCAGGTTTTGCTGTGGTACGTTTTGCAGTGGTACGTTTTGCTCTGGTGCGTTTTGCTGTGGTACGTTTTGCTGTGGTACGTTGTGGGCTGATATATGTGAACATTTTCGTAGAAATTTGATGCGCTGTGGAAAATTCAAGGCATCTTGGTACAAGTCTTTTTGGGCTGATACATGTGAACAGTTTCGTGGAAATTTGATGCGCTGTGGAAAATTCAAGGCATCTTGGTACAAGTCTTTTGAGCTGATATATGTGAACATTTTCGTAGAAATTTGATGCGTTATGGGAAATTCAGCGCATCTTGGTACAAGTCTTTTGGGCTGATACATGTGAACATTTTCGTAGAAATTTGATGTGCTGTGGAAAATTCAAGGCATCTTGGTACAAGTCTTTTGAGCTGATATATGTGAACATTTTCGTAGAAATTTGATGTGCTGTGGAAAATTCAAGGCATCTTGGGACAAGTCTTTTTGGCTGCTGTAGTTGAAAACTTCAATAGAAAATGGATGCCCCATGGAAAATTTATTCCAGAAATTGATGCCTTTTTCAGTATGAATGCATTCATTGCAAATAACATCGTGCGCTAGGGATGGAGCGCTCCTGACTTGCGTTTGGAATGTTGCAGTCAAGGTGTACATGTTAGGAGCAGAATATTGCGATGCATGTGATTCAGAACATCATGGTAACAGTGTTTTCTGGCTGATAAAGTTGGAAAGTATCATTGAAAGTTGTTGTCCAATGACTTCTTTTTCTGCATCAATCATCATCATCATCATCATCATCATCATTATCATCATCATCATCGTCATCGTCATCGTCATCGTCATCGTCATCGTCATCGCCATCGTCATCGTCATCGTCATCGTCATCGTCATCGTCATCGTCGTCGCTCTCATCATTTCAATGTATTTCCAATGTATCTCTGCATCAATGTATATCTAAGTCAATGTCTTTCTGTTTTTGCTGAGTATATTGGAGACTGCTATAACATTGCCTTTCTCGCTCTCGGGCCAACCGTCGTCCAGTATTTACTATTAGTTCATGCTATTATTTCTCTCTGGGCACTTGCCACCTGCGACTCTGGGGAACTGCCATGGTCATTAGCTGCAGGGGCGGCCCTGGCATTTGGAGCCCTCTTCGGCCCTACTGGTGGATACGGAGGGAGGGCTCTCGGGTCCTGGTGACTGGTGGAGTGGTGCTTCAGAATGGGCACTGACCAACAGGAAAGACCTTTCAAGAAACAATACTTGGTGCTGTTCATCGTGGTTGACTCAAACTCAGCAGATCTGATCAAGAGAAGAAAATCAAGAAATAGATCAAGAGAAGATCGATCTGAAGAGAAACAACATGACTCTGATTTTTGTTCCGTTCCCAGCACTTGGCAGGGAGATCTTCTCTACCCCCATTGCAAATGAAGCTGTGAGGAACGTTGGTCAACCGATACTGTAGACCGAGAATTCCCATTTGCCCCAATTTGTGGCCACCGTTTCCAGAGTGAAGTGGTCATTTTGGGGAGGAGGGGTATCCCAAATCCATTGCGATTCTGTTGGCAGATGGTTCAACTTTTTAAGGGTGCCGTAGTTGCGAGGAGATTCGAACATGGCCTTTGTTGTTGGGGGAAGTCATCTATGAAAGCGCCAGCCTAGTCTGGCCTTGCCTGGCAGTTTAGCACATTTGAACATCCCGGGGATGTCTCAGCACTTATCAACAATTGCTTGGGAAACATCCCAGCAATTATTATTGTTGGGATGTGAGCAGCCAGGGTTAGACCCTCGACCCAAGCCAAATGATCCCATTTCTCTTCCCAGTCATCGACAGTCTATTGAACCTGACTTTCAAAGAACTCAAACCTCCATGAATCCTGAAGGGCGCTTGTATAGTCTGGGAATGTTTGTTGAGCCTTGTTACCCGTCAGTATCACCACGATTCCACAAACATTTGTTGCGTTTGCTTAAGCATTGTGTAGTTCTTGAACAGCGTATCAACTATCGTTCACCAGTGGTATCCATCAGTTTTTACCTGGCATCAGGTGGTGGCCTCCGTTGTGGTGGAACAGCCTGAAAAATGTCACTTGGCGGAGATGGTGCGGGGGGCAGGGTGGTGATCCTCCAAGGCCCCGGAAGGTTCCAGACTTGTGTTGCTAAGGGCTCCTGACCTAACTGGCGATTGGTAGATGCTTCAGAATGCCAGAGGGGCTTGATGCTTCGTGATTTTTGGTGATTCAACCTCTATGGTCATTTAATTTGTATTAATTTGTCAACAATCTATGTTCAGAAAACAATAGAATATTGGTGACTCAAGAGCTCAAATTGCTGGTTGACGAACAGTTGAATTTCTAACAATCTCAAGACATGGGCATGATCAACTGGTTAACGACGGTTAAGGATGGTCAACTCATGTTAAGAGTTATTTTCTTAGATATGCGATTATTGACCTTCAATAGCTACCTATATTATATATAGATATAAAAAAGGTTGCCTATGTTTAGCTGTGATGAAATTCCAATCACTAAAGTGCACAATGGTCACAAGTGGCAGAGCGGTACTGGCCACCAATGGCTGCGATGGTTATCCAACAGGTCCGTAGTTGGGTCACAAAATAGGGGTTACCCCCAAAGTTATGGATGGTTATTATTACAAATGGTTTATCTAAAAGATGATAAGTGGGGGCACCCACAAACCACCATTTTTTCATGAACCCTTTGGGGGAATTGCATCTGCCAGATCCAAATGCTACCGCTGAGATCTCCATTGTGAGAGAATTTTCGAGCCACACTATGTGCCACCAATATGTGAGTGTTTCAAACACCATACGCCATATGCACGATTGTCCAAAAATCCGGACAACCATGGTGCCATCGATATGCTATCCACATCAGCAGGGTAAAAAGCATGTAGTGAGTTGTTCGATCATTAGAGGGCTTTCTGAAGCTATCCAGTCGGTTTACATTAATATTGATATAGGATCATCAGTCTCCTTGACATGGGAAAAACATACAGACCTCATGTTGCAAGATGTCGCAAGGCCCTTCCACATGCTCAACAAGATCCAGGAATTGGGAAATCTCCCGCAACCAACGGGGTTAGACGGTCCCATTGCAACCACGGCACGGTGCTTGAGGTGATTTGCAGCTCCTTGAAGCCTTCCACGCTGCCGCGCTATTTGTCAGTGCACTCAGCTGTTCGTTCATTGGGACATGATTAATGATGTTTCGCGATGATGATGACGACGATGATGATGATGATGATGACGACGCTTGAGTACATGATAACTAATATTGGCCAGTTCGCGATGGTTGATGATTCGATGATGGTTGACTATATGGTTCAACAACGTTCTAATATTCCTGGACTTGGATCTCCTACCACTGGTGCTTACAGAAGCGGTCCCAACCAATGAGTACCAAACATCATCTTCAGGATCATGCCGCCTGTTCCCGTTCGGATTGGTTAACTTACATCCTCCTCATGTTTCTTTTTACACCTATGATGAACCGTCATCAACGTGTAGCAACCCTTCCTCACCACCAATCAGCACTGATCATACTGCTTGGTATCACAATCATCAGCAACCAAGAGCAAAGCATCATGAACCCTCTTCAATCCCACTGACCATAATACAATTCCCCAAGTTAACTAGCGTATATGTCGGAGAACCACTCTTTTCAACAGGGAGTAGTTCTCTGTATCAAACTTTGGGCTTCACAAAGGGTAACCTCCATCATCAACAGCCATTCTCCATCATCAATTCACCCACCATTGACCAACCATGAACCAACCCTTGACCCAACCCTTGACCCACCATTCACCCACCCTTCAGACCTGGGAGCTCGTGCAATCTGCTGAGGAAGAGCTCGTTGTTGTTCGCGCTCCACGATGCCCGGGGACTCGTTGTGATTCGTGGTGAAGGCTTGCGATGGTCGGTCCTGGTCGGTGAGTGCTGGTTAATCGGTTGGTCAATACTGTAGTTGGCCAATGGTTGGTTCATGGTGGCTAAAGGGTTGGTGAACGGTTGGTTAGTGATGGTTAAATGATGCTTGACAGTGGTTAAATGAGCTTACATTGACGCTTACGAATACTTGTTGATGGTCATGGCTAGTAGTGGAACCCCATGATCAACCATCTTAAGCATCAATGGCAATGATGGTGAAATTGATTGTGAATGATGGCTGATCATGGTTTCTTGCTATTTGGTATAAACAGTTGGTTATCCTCATGGTTGTTGATGTTTGATGGTAAATGAAGCTTGGTGATGCTTGACCATAATATTGGTTAATGAGTGTCAATGAAAAGATGGTCATCGCGGGGCATCGACCAACTAAGCAACCTGCAAACTAATGCCCCAACTCCCCTTTGCAATCTTTGCAGCGGTACGCAAAACACTATGTTGGGTTTACCGTATACTCCAGTGATGGGAAGAAACTCTGTTGCGGTAGTATCAACCAACCAGCCTCAGCTGGTCATGACAAGCACCAATTTCTTGGCTTCTCAGCCAACCGTTTTGGATCCTTGTTAGCTCCAAGAACCCATGGAGCGCTGCCGACCAAGGCCGTGACCCGGGGCCGAACGCATTGGGTGCGCCGCAGCTGCAGCGGGTGGAAGAACCAAGAGCGATAGCATCATCAGCATCAGTATAGGCTTAATGATGGGTTAATCATGGCTAATAAGGATTATATAGTAATAATGATACATAATCATCAATCATCAATCATCAATCATCAATCATCATCATCGTCATCGTCATCGTCATCGTCATCGTCATCGTCATCGTCATCGTCATCGTCATCGTCATCGTCATCGTCATCGTCATCGTCATCGTCATCGTCATCGTCATCGTCATCGTCATCGTCATCGTCATCGTCATCGTCATCGTCATCGTCATCGTCATCGTCATCGTCATCGTCATCGTCATCGTCATCGTCATCGTCATCGTCATCGTCATCGTCATCGTCATCGTCATCGTCATCGTCATCGTCATCGTCATCGTCATCGTCATCGTCATCGTCATCGTCATCGTCATCGTCATCGTCATCGTCATCGTCATCGTCATCGTCATCGTCATCGTCATCGTCATCGTCATCGTCATCGTCATCGTCATCGTCATCGTCATCGTCATCGTCATCGTCATCGTCATCGTCATCGTCATCGTCATCGTCATCGTCATCGTCATCGTCATCGTCATCGTCATCGTCATCGTCATCGTCATCGTCATCGTCATCGTCATCGTCATCGTCATCGTCATCGTCATCGTCATCGTCATCGTCATCGTCATCGTCATCGTCATCGTCATCGTCATCGTCATCATCATCATCATCATCATCATCATCATCATCACCAGAATCCTAGCATCACAGCTTCGACATAAGAACAGGTTCCATGCAACACCTCATGTTGCGAGTACGACCAGGTGGCGTGTTGGACGCTAACGATCACATCACGGTGCTTACACTATACTAAGGGGCTATCATCCAAGAAGTGGAAAGCCAGCAAGTTGCTGCTGTTCTATTTGTGTGGAATCCCCTGTTGTATCCCCATGCATGAAATCTCATGGAGGGAAGTAGAGAGTTCACCATGCAAAAATGATCCGGCAAGACTTGTACCGGTGTTGTGATCATTGACAAACTTTGACTAGTTGAGAAGATTGTAATAACAAGTCCCTCAGGTTCAAAACCAATGAATTTTGGTATATTGCAAACCTATCTTAATTGGATTACCAAGCATCAACATTGGATTAACCACAAAAAAAACAATGGTTCAAATCCAGTAGTCCAATACTTGCTACTCGTCATGTATCCAAACATGCATCGAAACATATATGTTTATATATTGATATATACACACATGTATTTATTTAGTTGTTTATTTGTTTGGTTATTTATTTCTTAAGATGTTTTTAAAATCTATTTATTTACTTCCTCATTTATTCATTTACTTATTTCTCCATTTATCTAGTTATCTCTTTACACCTGAAAAAAGATCCCTGTGGATGATCGAAGCCGCCGTTAGACTCTGTGATGGATACGTGCCACCATCCAGGTGGAGCAAGCCACCGATGTGGGCGCAGCACGGCCACGGCGCAAGTGTCTCGGCAGCTGTGGGGCCCAGGGACTTACAGCGAGGCAAAGCTGATGACGTTGAGATTTGATATGGCGAGCTGGGTCAATATTAACCAACCAACGGTTAACTAGCTGGTTAATGGTTAACAATAAGGGGATAATAAGCAACAATAATGGGGGATATACCAGCTATGTATGGCTATGGGTCAGTATTCATCAACCAATTTCATGGTGGGTATTACCCAACCAATTTCATAGGGAAAACTAGCAGGGGTACAGGGTGAACTGACCCACTGCCATGTCTTGCCCAAGTGGCCAAGGACTGGCCAAGGACTGTTGATGTAGCTTAGTGATAGGTAAAACTAACCATTTAGGAGCAACATGGGTCCTGAATTGTTGGGGGAATCATTGTTGATCTTGGCCGTTGTCAAACGTGAGCCATGGATCCAGGCAATTCTGGCCTCGCGAGAAGATGCTAAGATTGCCTATGATCAGGTTCTGGCCATGCCAGGGACAGCCCCTGGAACCTCTGCGTGTGATCAGGTTCTGGCGATGCTTCTTGATTGAGACCTGTTGTGGACTCATGGGGGTTGGGCGCTCAGCATGGTCAGCTGCAAAACACCGCCGAGGGAGTCATGAAGTAACCTGCTTGGAATTTTGAACAACCATATAGAAGGGACATTTAGCCATTCACTATCACTTACTCATCAATAGAAAGCAGTGGCAGTAGTTGAAGCAGCAGCAGTAGTTGTTGTTCTTGTTGATGCTGTTGTTGCTGCTGTTGTAGTTGTTGTTGTTGTTGTTGTTGTTGTTGTTGTTGTTGTTGTTGTTGTTGTGGTTGTTGTCGTGGTTGTTGTTGTTGTTGTTGTTGTTGTGGTTGTTGTCGTGGTTGTGGTTGTTGTTGTTGTTGTTGTTGTTGTTGTTGTTGTGGTTGTGGTTGTGGTTGTGGTTGTGGTTGTCGTTGTCGTTGTCGTTGTCGTTGTCGTTGTTGTCGTTGTTGTTGTTGTTGTTGTTGTTGTTGTTGTTGCTGTCGTTGTCATTGCCGTCGTTGTTTGTCGGCCACATTGCTGGTAGTGTCGGGCTGTTGTCTATCCACGACTCTGTGCTTGATGAGTGGCATGTTTCATCCCTTTCACTTGAAGGCTTCACCAACAGCCCAGTGGGTCAGGACATAGATCCACACATCACTTGGATGACTTCACACATCACCAACATCCTCATTGGTACTCCATTTCTTTGGATTTCCCCAGAGTGGTCAGGCTCAACTCTCGCTGGAGTATATGCGTGTGTCACTTGCTACTCTCAGCGGAGGCGCAACAAGGAAGGGTTGCTCATGTAGTGGATGAAAGTTTTGGTGCAAAATCAGCCACGAAGTTTCTGCACAAGTGGATGTTCATGAATGGACAACCATGGTCGCTGGTGGTATGGGAGATGATGGTACCACATCGCAACGGTTCGACACCCAGCAACAGTTCACCCAGCTGGTGCTGGAGTATCGAGGTGAATGATCAGTATCAACGAGTATCATTACTATTATCCTTATCGGTATCATCACTACTACTGTCATTGTTGTTGTCATGTGCGTTATCATTGTTACGATTGTAAATATCATTTGTAAGCTGATTATCGCTATCACGATTTGATACGATTTGTATGATTTCTTGACGTTGTCGTAACATTCGTATCTATCATACACACCTCGCTGGTTGATTGACTATCAACCATTATGGGCAGGATCTCAAACTGAAAGCTTTTGATGGGGTCCACTTTCCTGCAGCTAAACATTTGGACAACCATGATAGGGAACCCACGCCATGTCTGGAGTCGTATAGCTAGGACTACGACAACCCATGATTTGTAGAATACTTTCTTGGCGAAACCGTCTGCTCAGATGATATAAGGATTTTGAATACTTATTTGACGGAAGACTGCTGGTGTTCCTTTCCTCTTGGTCACGACATGACCATCCTATCTCGCAGTCATAAACCCATGGAAGCATGGCAGCCATGGCTACATAGCCACTTCCCAAGTAGTATGGAGCGTAGGCTTGAGGCAGCTCTCATGGCACACACACACACACATGCAACCAGATCCACTTGTTGAGTTAGAAGCCCTTGGAACTGGTGGTGAAAAACATCCGTGAAGTGAGTTGCAAGCCGCAACTTGGAGTTATATGGCTATGGGTCAATATTGATCAACCACTAGTGGGATAATCACCAAGAATTTTAAGGGGAATACAGTGGTTAATGATGGGGGAACCAGGTGTACAGGGTGAACTGACCCATAGCCATATAACCAGTTAACCTTGAGTTGTTAATCAGGCAGTTATATAACTACTAAAGTGAGTGATTGGGGGCCCACCTCCTGGGCGCTTGTCATCATCGGTTTCCTCACTGGTGCGGTCGTTCCAGGTCCTGCCAAGAGCACGATCTTGGTGTCTCAGCGATGACATGCGACCTGGGAGGTGTTGACTAAAGCAGTGCTACCACTAAACCATTTTGCAGATATGGTTTTGGGTCAGCACTGATCATCCAAAACATCAACAAAAACATGAGTAGATGAACATCCCTAACATACACTGTGGATGACTGTGGCTCTTGGGGCTGCGTGCTTCCTTTTCACCTTATTTTTGTTTCGATCTTAGCTAGTTTCGTTTCAATTGGCTCATTAGCCCGCGGGAATCTCCTGCTAACTATGAACCTGCCATGACCGTGGTGCCATGCGGATCCCAACAAAGACTAGTTTGGTCATTAGCTCTTTGGATCAAGATTTCACTGAGCTCAGGGTCCGAGGGCCTGGGGGGTAGTCACCTTTGAGGGATTACTCGTCTACCAAGATCCTTCCTTTGGATCTCCTCGTTCGATTGGGTTTGAGGTTTCGCTGACCTCTGTTTGGTGTGTTTGGTGGGTTTGCTGTGTCAGATGGCGATTGCTCAGCTGTCCGAATCAGCTCGAGGTGTTCTCAATAGCATCCTTGACAATGCCAAGTTTTTCGTTGAGCCAGATCTTCATTCATGGAAAGGTGTTCACATGTTGCATCTTCAAGTTCAAAGCCATTGGTCTCAGGAATTTGATGCTCTTGTGATTGATAGAAATCTCAATGATGGTTTGGGTTTCAGAGACATCCAATGTAAGCAGCCGACTCCCGTGTGTCAAGTTCAAGTGCGCATCCCAGATCTTCCTCCGTGGAAGCTGGTCAGTGGACAACACTTTGCATGCAGGGCCCAGTGTGTTGTCAAAGATGGTTTGCGATTTGCCTACATCAATAGCCCCCTCGATGTCTGGATGGTTGGAACCAAGGATGTTCTTGCTCCCTTCAACTGGGTTCATGCCTTTTCTGGGGCTTTCCATGGATGGAATCAAGCGGTTGAGGGTGTTTCTGGAGCTGTTGGTTTAGACATTGCTTCTATTGTTTCCATTGACAAGGACATGGAAATTTGTCGCAGTGTTCGGGCCACCACTGATGCACAGCTTGTCACGTATCCGTTCTCTGAAGTGCTGACCTCCGTAGAATCCAAGGTCATCATATGTTGCGACATTGCCCAGAGCCAGTGGCAATCTGCCATTCAACATGCGGAAAACTTGTCATGGACTGCCTCGTTTCCGTGTCAGCCATATTCCCTTGCAAACGATATGAGACTTGGAATGGAATCCCCGGATGGCCGTGCTGTCCTTTTCCTTCTAAAGTCAGCGAAGATCATGCAGCCAATTTTCATTTGCCTGGAAAACGTTGAGGGTATCATGACTCACCCTCACATGGCCATTTTGAAACGGTTTGTGATTTGGGCTGGCTTCAAGTTGATTTGGTGTCAATCCTCATGCCTCAGTGAACTTGCTCACATGTTTCGCAAAAGATGGTTGGCTGTTGCCGTCAGACAAGATCTTGTTCAAGAAGACAAGGTTGGACGCTCTACGTTTCGGTTGGGGGGAAATGACATTGTGGGATGGGATGATCCTATTCATCAGTGGAATCTTCCTCCATCACTCAGTGCACAATTGCACATTGATGATGAGTTGTGGCCCTCTTATGCCAACAAAGACCTGCTGCCTCCGGCCAAGAAGGTTTTGGTCAAGGGCCCAGGTATGATTGATGTGATGCGAGTGCGAATTGCCGCTGCTGATGAACCCCTCAGCACAGTTGTTGCCAGCTACGGATCCACACACTTGTTGTCATTTCGACAACTTGCGAAGAAGGGCATTTTCGCTGAAATTGTTGAAAGTGGACATGAAGATTTCTCATTCATTTCACCAGCTCCGATGATGTCTCTCATGGGTCTGTTGAAATCGATTTTTCTGCCTCGGTTTGCTACTCAGATGTTTCAGATCATTGGCAATGCGATTTCAGTACCACAAGCTGCGTTAGCTGTTCTGGTGGGACTTCAAGAGACGGACATGATTGATGCGGTCATTCCAGTCAAAGCTACGGTGTTGAAGTTGTGGAACATGAGACTCACTGCTGACAATTCGGTTGTTGTGGAAGTTGATGATGGATTTGCCTTGCTTTCGGTCAATGACTATTTGGTGATGGGTCCCATTTCCAGATGCCCTGTTTCAGTGTGTGATGAATCCTGGCATGTCGTGATTCAATGGCCGGACCAGATCCAAACACGAATCTCCTTGGTGAGAAATGGTTCAGTGAGACTTGTGCTACAGAAGATCAATGTTGCTCCTCACTTGCTTTCCCTGTGGGGGCTGTGGAACCAGGACTTTGGCAGGATGTTATGGGTGGATGATGCTATTCCTCATGACGAATTTCAATGTGTGCTGGCGTTCATTCCCAAAAGTTCAACTAGCGGGGATGCTTCCACTGAAATCGAAAGTTCACCTGATGATGGACCTATGGAACTTGTTCAATTGACTCCGGTGAAAGATGTGGTTCCAAGGAGCCTTGTTGCTCTCTATGTGCGGTTGCCAAATGACAACACGGTCTTGGTGTCGGCCCATTCCATGACTACTTTTGCTGAGCTCCCTTTGCTGTCTGGGTGTGACCTTCCTTCGAGTGACTTGCGATTCTTTGTGAACAATGTTGAGGTAGATTCGGTTTCAGTGATTTCCAAATGCCATGGGAACACGGTCACCATTGCTCTCGTGAATGAACCTCCCAACAGCATGATGCGTGGTGCTGTTTTGGAAGTGGTGTTGCTTGATGGTTCCACCAAATTTGTTCCTGCCTCGGAAACATGGACAATCAGACAAGCGTTGGAATATGCGGACTTTCACCCAAAGCTGATTGCGATGTTGGCTCCTATGCAGAATGGAAAGATTCTCGACATTGATGAGTTGTTGAAGAATCTTGAACAACCGTTTGTGCGATTGTCCTGCTTCCCGCTCAGAGGAGGTAAAGGAAAAGGCAAATCAAAGAACTCAGCTGTTGATTCTTTACAAGTTCAGGATCCTTGGGCTTCCCCAGTGCCTGCTGCATCCAGCTGCAGGTGGGATCAATTGGTGGCCCCTGACAACCATCAGTTTTTCTGCAAGACTACGGGGAAGAGGTTGTCTCAGATTCCGTTGGGACAATTGAGCAATCAACATGGTGGATTGGTGTTTGCTACAAGAGCCTCACTCCAAGAGGTTGTGTCCATGTCTCCTCCCACGACTACGGTTTTGCTGTTGCCTGGATTCAGAGGTATCCTCAATTTCACGGTGCCGGATTCGCTGAAAGTGATGGATCCTATCCAGATCACCGTCAAAGAACCTCAATCTGACCTTTCTTACAAACGGCTGGTTGTCCCAATTCTTGTGAAAGGGGAATGCCAATACAAGTATGAAGATGCATCGACCAGCATTCCGGTCAACTCGGTCAAGTTTGTAGAATTGATCGTTGAGATGCATGAAGCTGTCATGTCAAAGGCCACCCATGAGATGATGTCCAACCACCCTCTGGGATGCTTCAAGAAAGCTCTGGCTTCCTCAAAGTCCTCGTTGGTGGAATTTTCGGTGTACTCGTATCGGAAGTTCAAATTCTTTGACCAAGGTATGGTTCACCAGGCCATTGTGCGTGTCCCGCGTGACACCATGGATGAACTCCTTCGTTTCTCTGGCACATCGGAGCTGTTCATTAGACAGTACATTCAACATGGCGATGAACCAAGTCATTCTATCCTTCCAAGATATTTTGCCATCAATTGGGATGACCTGCGAGCAGCAAACCAACTTTCTCAGGCAATGGGAGACTATGGAAGAGGGGTTGCCTTGACAAACAAGGGGTGTGCCCTGCGTGCGGACAATGCCAAGTTGGGTCCTGCCCGCCAATTGGTACTCCAAAATGATATACGGTTCAACGAACTCAATCGAGATGTGGTGGCCCGGAAGATGTTTCTGGCACAAGGTTTCCTCTTTGAACTTTCACATGCTGCACTCATAGAGTCCACGCACAAGGCCATCCAGCTGGCCCCCATCCCAATCCGCAGCTATCGAGTGGGTGGGCTACACACGTGGGTGTTAGCATTTCAGGTTGACCCTCCTGTGAATACCTTTTCTCTGAGCATGGATGATGTGGTGTACGAGGTTGTTCTCAACCCTCAAGTCTCCAACAAACCGAAGCCCACCAAGAACAAGGGGAAGAACAAACAATTTCAGCAACAGACTGTGGTCCAGGCTCCGCAGCATATGTTGAGTACTTCAAGAATCAATGCTACGGATTCAGATGCCAAAGTCTCCAATTTGGAGGCTCGAGTTTCCAAGCTTGAGGTTCAACAGAGCCAACTTGCTGAAAAAGTTGATTCGAGGTTCGATGTTGTCCAGTCGCAGCTTCAACAGGTCCTTGCAGCAGTTGCTCCATCGCAGGGCAAAACGAATACTGTGGTTGGCTCTTCGGGGGAGACGCCCCCACCAAAACATCACAAATCCAAGTGAAATCATGGGCATTGGGCCACTCAATGGAACTTGCTGCGCTCTACCTGCTCAGAACGGCCCTTCCGAAAAGGCCCCTTCCAGGAAGGGTCCGTTTCTTGCGGTCGGTTCCACAGAGTGGTCCAAATTGCCCTTGTGATGATGCAGCTTTTTGCGGGCTGCAGTTGCCTTTTGAGAAGTGGCTCTTTGATGTATTTTGTCGATGGGATCATTCATTGCTATGGGAGTTTCTGCCATGGATGGATTTGGTATGTTATTTGTTTCTGCCTCGCTTCTCTTCAATCCTTGATAATTAGTTTGGCTTTCAGGGAGCAAACCTTGGTGGCTTTCTTCGTTCCAAGTGCTAGGGATTCATGCACTTTATGGCCTCCTATGGTCATTTTCTTGCAAGTTCTTTTTGTGATGTCTAATTCCGTTTCGTTTTGGAATTGGCACCCTTTGACGTTGATGGAGTATGACATGACGTTGGGATTTCCTGGTGAGGGCCATTGGACTATGGCGACCCTAAACGTTGGCTCTCTTTCCAAGCAAGTTCATGTTCTGGCTGGCAACCATGATTGTTTGTGCTTGCAGGAAACTAGGATCACTTCCTCAACACGTCGAACAGTTGAATTTGAAGCATCTAAACAGGGCAAGACCTTGTTTTGCGGAGCTATGATGAAGTACATTTCTGGGACTCCTGAATATGGGGGCTGTGCTATTTCTTGCATTCCTGGAACTGCTAGACCTCTTGAGTTCAAAGAAGATTGCTCCAAACTCTACCCTCAGCTTTTCCAGTCTGGCAGGTGCAATGCGGTGTGGGTATCGGTGGCTGATCACCTCACTATGTTGGTTGTCAACACTTATGCTATTTCAGGTGCTCTGAGTGACACTTCGAAACATGCTAAGAACAATCAACTGTTTCGTGAGGTCTTGGAGTTTACAAGCCAATTTGGACAGATTCCAATTGCCATCACAGGTGACTTTCAGGACTTGCCGCAAAACTACTCTTCCATCAGGGAAGCCATGGGTAAGGGTATCCTTTTTGACCCGTTGATCTCTTCGAATGGTGATGAGTTTTCTCGACCTAACACGTTTGCCAAAACTGCAGCTAAGAATGACTCCTCTTCGGATTTGGTGACTTCAATTGATGGTATTTTGTTGAATCAAGCGGCTTTTCAATTTGTCAAGGATGCTGTTGTGAAACGTTGCATTGGTCTCCAACATGCGTATGTTGAACTTTCTTTTGATTGGCCTTCAGCCGGTGAATCTCGCAAGAGCAAACACTTCAAGTGGGTCCCTCATGCTGCTTTGGATTTACAGAATCTTCAGCCTCTGAGAAACAGAGAACAAACTGCTAAGTCCTTATGGGAATCCGACTTTGCTTCTCGATCTGGTGAAGCGAACAATGCTGAAGAGATGTTTGAGCTTTTCAACCAGTTTGCTCTTGAAATTCTTTTGAGATCTGGTGCGAAGTGGAAACATGGTTCTATGGAGAGAGGAACTATGCCGAAGCTCAGAAACTTTGATAAGATTTCTTCGTCTTTGGGTAATGATCAACCCAACAAATGTTTGTATGACATTCAGAAGGCCCTTTGCAGAATTGATGACATTGCCTTCAAGATTGCACGTGAGGATCGACCCCAACATGCTTCTGATATTGTTCAAGTTGCCTGGAAGCGTGTGCGATCCCTTCTTCAACGGTTTCATTACGGTGATGTTGCGGAATGGCCTGACCAAACTATCTTGAATGATGCTTGGACCTTTTTGGCTAATCTACATGAGGAGGAAGCCCAGAAACTTAGACTGTCTAGGGTCAATGAGTGGAGAGCCAAGATGAAATCCTCTTCTCTTTCCAACTGCTCTGAAATTTTTTCGTATTTGAAGCGTAAGCATGCTACTTCGGGATATATGATCAATACTGACTCTGATGGGAAGCCGTTCCTACATCCGGATGATGCTATGGATTTTGCTTTTGATCAATGGAACCCCATTTTTGATGCGAATCGTGATCATGCTCCTGCCCGCAATATTTTGGCGATCATCAAGAATGCGTTGAGGAAGAATGCTGTGTCTTGCTCCTTGCCGGAGCTTACTGCTGAACATCTTCATGATGCGATACAATCTAGACATGCCAGTGCTGCACCTGGAATTGATGGATGGAGGACTTTAGAGATGCAAGCTCTTCCTGTGTTGACTTTTGCCCCCCTTGCGACTATGTGGAACAACATTGAATCTGGACTTTGGACTTTGCCGAAAATTTTTCAGATTGCAAGACTTGTGATGCTCCCCAAACCGGAAGCCAAGAGCCTTACTCCTGGGGATAAGAGGTTGATTACTTTGTTGGGTATTCCCTATCTTTGCTGGTCCAAAACACGCTTCACTCACTTGAGTACATGGCAGAGTCAAGTTTTTCCTCCTCAACTTTCAGGAGGAATTAGAGGACGTCAGCCTGCTGACATTGCGCATAGGATTTCTGCTACAACTGAAGCTGCTATTCTCCTCAAGAAACCTACGTGTGGCATCAAATTGGATCGTGCTAAGTGTTTCGATAGGATTGTGCCTTCTATCATTGCTGCCCTGGGTGCTGAACTGGGTTTACCTCAACAATTTTTGAGAGTTTGGATGGCGGTCTACGAGAACTTTCAGAGGTTCCTTACCATTGGTCAGGTAATTTCTTCTGCCCCATTGAAGAATTCCAACGGTGTTGCGCAAGGTGATTCGGCCTCGGTGCTTGCAGTCAATATTCTTATGTGTGGATGGTGTGAACTGTTGAAGTCGATTCCCCACATTGAATATTTTGCTTTTGTTGACGACTGTTACATTATGAGCGATGAGCAGCATATTTTTCATTTGCAGCAGGCTTTTGAAGCGACGAAATTATTTGACGTTTTGACTGGGCAGTTGCTCAACGTTCATAAGTCTTCAGGCTGGGCCACCTCACGTTCTGCCAAGAAGAAACTTCAGGATGCAATCCCTGGTTTGGATATTCAAGATTCGTTCCAAGTGCTGGGAACTTTTGTGAAAACCACCCGGAAAGCTAAGACTGTTCATTCTCACACAACTGCACAGGTCATCAGATCTTTGATTGGCGATATTTCTGGATTGCCTATCTCACTTCAGAAGAAATCGTTCCTTCTTGCGAGTAAGGCTGTGTCGAAGTTGCTGTATCATCCCGAAATGATACCTTGGCCTCTAGCCATAGTGGATGGATTCACCACTCAGATCAGTGCTGCGTTGTGGGGTAAACGACCCATTTGGAAGTGTCCTCACTTGTTGTATGCTCTTTGCACCAAACCTACTTCAACTCACCCGCAGATGGCCATTGCTACAAGAGTTATCATGAATATCGTGTGTAGATGTCAAAAGGATGTTTCCTTTTGTTCCACGTGGAAGCTTATCTGTCAAGGACCTAAGGTCATTGCAAGAGGTTTGGTTGACGCCTTTTTGAGAGCTTGCCAACAGCTCAACATGCATTTTCAGCCTCCTTTTTCATTTCACATTGGAGGTCAGATGGTTTCATTCTTTGAATTTTCGAAGGCTTCGTTGCATCAGGTGTGCATCCGTGCTGCATCCGAGGAACTCTATCGTCGCTCTGTTTCCTCTGCTCGTAAAGATTTGGTTGATGATGGTTCTGGGATAATTGACCCTCAGGTGACTGCCTCCCCCCGCCGGCCCGAGCCATGGCGCCCGTCGTCGCTGGATTCTGAAGTTTTGGATGGAGTTTACACTGGTGCTTTTCCCACTGCAAATCGGCTGTTTAAATCGAATATTTTGGATAAACCTCATTGCCGGTTTTGCGATGCTCCCTATGAGGACATTCGACACCTGGCTTTGGAGTGTCAGGGTGTGCGGGAACAACTGGGGGCACCGGTCATTGTCTTTGATGACCAACCGCAATTGTATACCCATGGTATCTTCCAGGTGCCTCAATGGCTGGTAGATAGCGCTCACAAACACATTCCTTGGCCTGATGTGGAGAAATGGAATGTCAACGAGAACACTTTGGATGTGTGGCTGGGTGTTGGAACTGCGAACTTTCATCATGCATGGTCGAGAACCTTTGCGATTTTGGCTTTTGATGATACTGGGAATGTCTTGTTCTCCTTCACCTATGGCGATTTCACGGGCTCTGTCTACAAGGCCTATGTTGCCCTGCTTTGGTATGTCTCTCAATGCTCTGATCAAAAGGTGAGAGTGTTTACAAATAATGATCGTCTTCTGCAAGACTGGGAGGTGATGCGGGTGGACCCTGCGCTTTCTGAGCGACAACCTTTTGCTGACTGGTGGAAGGACATTATTCATGCCACGAATGGGTGTCAACGTCTCCAGCTGTTACACGTTAACTCTGACGGTGGTATTTCTCGGTGTCTTCGACCCAATGTTCGTGCTATCAATCATGCTGCTACCAATGCGGTTCTTAAACCGAAACAACTGGCGGCGTGGAAACAACATACTATGAATCATGTGGGGTGGCTGTGCTCTTTGTCCAAGTTGCTCTCTAAGACCAATGCTGAACGTGAGGAACCTGTGAACTCTGAACCTATGGACTCTATTGTCCAAGTGGGAACTGTTGCCATTGATGTTGCGAACCGTTTTTCGAAATGGGATTGGGCGTACTCATGGGAAGATTACACTTGGAAAATGCAACCTGGGATGCTTTCACTGCCGGCCAAATGGCCCTTTTCAGAAGATGTTTGGATTGCCACTGTGTCGTTTTTCGAAAAGTTGGTGTGGCGAATTGATGATAGAGCTGCTACGTCTATTTATGAGTTGAGTTATTATTTCTACAAGAACCTTCCTTGTTTTTTCCCTACCATTCTGGAGATCAACAGAGGTCATTTCGTTTCAGTGGCTGACTGGCTACGTCACTTCATGAGGATTGCCAAGAAACAGGGAGTGCACTTGTTTCCTCCTCAGTGTAGCTACAATGCTCGTAGGGCTTTGTTTTCCAGTCAAGCCTTTCCTTCAGGCATCTTCAAAGGATGCAAAGTTGGTGCTTCGGGTCAGTCTCTCCGGGAGTTGGCTCATTTTATATTGAGTCTACCCAACAGTGGTGTGTCCACGCGTGATTGGAATAGACCCCTTGCTTCCGTTACATAGTATCGCCCAGCTCACCACGACTGGGGGTAGCCGTTACAACGATGGCATGCAGGCAATAAAAAAGACTAGTTTGGTCATTTTGGAGATGTTCACCAGGGGCAGATCCACAGCCATATCCAATTCTGGAGACATGCTAGTTAATATAGTGCAGTCTGGTGTATATACCCATATCAATATGCACACCGAGCCTTATTTGGATGCCGGTCATACCCAAATCTGATAGCATTCCATAGCAACGAATTTGGACAATAAGTTGACGTCCCCAACCTTAACGTACTCTTCATGGTTTTTGGGTCTTCCCCCATACCAATGTTTTGACTCACAAGGGCTGATCAACCATTGCACACGTATATTATGAATTGGAGTAGCAGTTTCCTTTTCCTAATGGCGCAATATCAACCATGATCAGCCATTCTCAATGAGTACAAACCAGGAATCGTCATTTTTCATCATGATACAACTGGTTTGGTGCGCTAGTGCTAGCATAGCCGCCCAGTCTTCGTACGCTGTAAACATTCATAAGTCAGTAAGTATGTATGTATGATCATCATGATACAACCAGTGTTATCACCCAATTGATTAGCTTATCAATTGGAGATGAATCATGATTAAGCACTGATTAGTCATCAACAGTTTGCCCTCGGTCAAGCTGGATGATGTATCACCATTATTAAGCACAAGCAATCAAACATGATTGAGCCTATCAATGATCAAGAAACTATTTTTTATGTCACTATTAGTCATTGATTAGCCATTCTTCATCAGTGACTATGCAAGCACCATTAATCAAGTGATTGACCATACCCATCACTCATTCAGAATTATTCGCTAGTAACAAGTCACTATTAGCCACCATGAATCATTGATTCACCATCATCAATCATCGCTCAACCATTATCAATCATTGATAAAAGCATTATCAATCATGGATTAACTACTATAAGATTAAACCTATTAAACATTTCCACAAGTAGTTGCTAATGGTTATTATCAATCATGTGATCTCATTATCATAGTAATAAATCATTATTCACCATTTCCACTACTATAAATCACTATCAACAGTTCCTTTAGTCATTATCACTACTAATCACTACTATAAACACTATGAATACTATAATCATAACTGCTATAATCATTATTATCACAATTAACTCCACTTCCAAAGCCATCATTTTCCATGCTCAAAACCGTCTTTCGAAAGGTCGAATCGCACGTCGCAGCACCAAGGTCACGCAGTGCCCTTCCATGCTGGCTCTGGGAGCTTGTGCAGCGGCTGCTCGTAGCATCGTGGTGCGGCACTCGGTCCGGGGTCGTTCCGGGGAGGATGGGGGAGCAATGGTTAGCCAGCTGCCGTAACCAAGAAATTTTTGGTTCCAAAGCTGGTTGATGGATTGATTTGAATTGAATTGAAATTGATTTGATTTGAACTGATTTGAATTGATTTGCATTGATTGATTCCCAATGAAGGAATTGGAATTGATGGGAATTGATTGATTAATTGTAATGTAGAGTCTGGAGTTAATCACCAAAGATTGATTGGTTAGTGCTGTTGTTGAGCAATTTCAATCAATATTGATTGCTTAATGGCTAATGATTTATCATTCATGATCAACTATTAATGATTAATGATTGTTGGTGATTCCGAATAGTTAATTCCTCTAGTTCGTAAGCTGCTTCGAATGGATTTATGGAGCTTGATCACTACAGTGATTGTTGACAGGGGAGTCCCTATTGATTCTTGATTGGTGCTTAATAACGAACTTGGTTATTGATGATTGAGCATTGATTGATTGGGAATCCTTATTGGTCATTGATTATTCATCAACAAGCAAGTCAATTATTGGATTGTTGGCTATTCATTATTGGTTTATTCATGATCAATCATTTATTCATGAATTTATTGTTGGTTTAGAATTCATGAGTGTAATGCTGGAGGAGCTCGATCAACGAAAGAAGGTAGCAGGCACGAAGCCCTACAATGTTCATGGAAAGTGAGAAATGGCTGACAGGGATGACCAACAGTGGTTTCCAAGGATGAATAATGGCTGATAACGGTACATAGGAATGTAAAGTCGATGATGGTTATTAAAAATGGTTCGTCATGGTTCATCCCCACAAACCGCAAAGTATAGATGGTGGTTTCTCAAAATAGGGGACCCCCAAATCATCCATTATTAATCATTTATAGTAATAAACCAGCCATTTTTGGGGCTCCCTATGGCTTGAGAAACTCCTACTATTGTGATCGTGGGGGCTGGTGGACATCACTACCCTAGCTATGCAGCCTGACACCTGCAACACCTCAGCATTTCTGGTCACCGGCAGAACTGGCAGACTGACAAGGCAGGTGCATTTATCTCACACTGATTGATGATTTATGAATCGACCATTAATAATCAGTGGGTTAATCACTCTTTAATCATTAAATTGATTAGTAGTGATGATTGTCAGTTAATCATTAATTGATCAATAGAATGATTGACCAATTATCTCCTGTGATTAACTGACAGGATGAGTTAACCCCCTTAATCAATGATTAACACTTGATCGGGTTACCAATATGTAGACATCAGTGTCAGATCTGCCACATGTGTTGGCGCTCACGGTGAACCATCGATCAAAGGGATGATCTTGCCTAATCGTAACGGCTGATACTGATAGTATACAACTCTTACTGAGGATGACTTGGAATATCCACTCTCCGTTGTCAACAATGATAGGTCATCATCACTGTTAATACTGATGGTCAACAATGTTTGCTGACTATGTTGCACAAAAGCGACTAAAACTGGCGAAATGCTCTACATATGAGCAACAAGCCAGCTGTGCCCATGTAGCTCGGTATCGCAGCAAAGGAGAATCAGAGCCGCCGGTTTAATGGATGCTGCCACCAGTGTTCAAGAAACAAATCGTGGACATTCAGTGGAAACTACCACCAGCCAGCAGTATCAAGCCGCTGGATGGCTTGAGTTTGGACCAGTTTGTCAGTATCCATTCTTCGCCAAGGTTGATCAGCACTGGCCACTGTGAACCATTATCAACCACTACCACAACTGTTGTGGTCCCATTGGTGTCTGGTTCTGTTCTCTCATTTTTCTTTTTTTCATTTCTTTGTAAGTGTATGACGGACGGTCGTCCGTCTTTGTGTGGTACATACACACGCACGCTTCTTGCATATATGCATAAATTTACATACACATACAACATCAAGTACATAGATGCACCTGGTGTTCATCAGCTGTCCCTATATTCAAGTCTCACTACATCCACTACCGGTGAACTCTGGCCCCCAGGTGTCCACAGGTGGCAGAAAGCCCGGCCTGCAGTCCCTTTGCAGCTGGCACAGCTCTCAGAGGGTGAGACAAGATCAAGACATCTCCTGTTGCTGCTTCTTGCATTTTGTTTGTTGCTGGTTGTTTCCTTGGGTGTTTCCTTGGTTGTCTCGTTGGATGTTTCGCTGGTTGGTTGGTTTCTTCCTTGGTTGTCTCGTTGGTTGTCGCGTGTGTTGTCTCGTTGGTTGTCGCGTGTGTTGTCTCGTTGGTTGTCTTGTGTGTTTTTTTGTTGGTTGTCTTGTTGATTGTCTCCCTGCTTGTGTTGTTGTCTGTCTCGTTTCTTTGGTTGTTGTTGTTGTTGTTGCTGCTGCTGTTGTTGTTGTTGTTGTTGTTGTTCTTGTTGTTGTTGTTGTTGTTGTTGTTGTTGTTGTTGTTGTTGTTGTTGTTGTTGCTGTTGTTGTTGTTGTTGTTGTTGTTGTTGTTGTTGTTGTTGTTGTTGTTGTTGTTGTTGTTGTTGTTGTTGTTGTTGTTGTTGT
>VSDK01017110.1:60150-84958 GCA_009767595.1 Symbiodinium kawagutii | reverse complement strand
GCAGGAATGGTGCATCAAAAACTGTCGGAGTCGGAAACTATCCATGACTTTGGTCAAAGCATCTGCCAGTTGCGCTGCACTGTGAACCCAAAACGGTTGTATGCCACTGGAAAGATGACTTTTGATTACTAGAGCTTCTATGAGAGTTCTATGTTCCTGACACTGTGGTGTCGTGTTCTTTACCAGGACATCAAACAATGATTTGCAATCTGTGACGGTCACACTGGCTGGAGCAGTTTGCCATACAGTCCCTGGAGTCTTCCATGGAATCCTGGGATCGCGAATCCATTCCCATGACAATCTAAGCCAATTTGTCAAGTCCACTGCCGATGACAAAGCATATGTTTCGGCAGCCAGGGTACTTGCTACAACACGATCTATCTTCTTAGAGTACCACATGAGTGGACTGGACAGTGCTGGCTTTTGATCCAACACATCGGCATGTGTTGCGAGGAATAGACCTCCCTTTTGGCTCTGCTGTTTGGATCGAGTAGCGAATGAGGCATCCGAATAAGTTACAAAACGGACTTTATCGACTGGAATTGCTGATATGGTAATCGTGGTATCTTTGTGTTTCTTGGCATCTGCCAACATGCGGTTTCCCTCAAGCAGATCTGAAATGGTGGCCACTGTAATCTTGGCTTGTAGAAAGCTAAGTCGGGCAGCTATATCTGGACGAGTATTTGTAGCCGCGTATTGGAGGGAACCCACCAGTCCTCTCAAACTTTGCCGTTCTGCTTCTGAGACCTCCAGATCCTCTTGTTTACGCCTGCTACGTTCAATGGCAATTGCTGGAATATCGTTGACATATTCAGTCTGGTCCAAATGTATGTTGAAATCATCGTCCTGAAAAATGTGCAAACCCGTAAACGTGAAGTCTCGGGTCCGTCGAGCCCCAAATGGAAATCGTTGCTCAATGGTCTTCAGGGATTTTTCAAACACATCATCACCGCAGCAAAGACCATCATCGACGTGAATACCAATCAGTCCGTGAACGATGCCAGAGCTATCTGTTAGACTGAAAAGGCATGGGTCCAGTGGTGACATGGTGTATCCAATTTGGACTAAATAGTCACGTAATTCTTGATACCATAAAAACGGAGCATTCACCAAACCATATGCGCTTTTGCGCAATTCGCAGATTTCCGAAGGAAGAAGACCCATGTGTTCCCTCATTTCCAATGGGGGTTCCAAGCCCAGTAGTCGTGTATCACGGCGGGATCCTCGAAGAAATGCCGTCTTCACATCAAAACTCTGAATCATCCAACGCCTAGCAGCACAATATTGCAATATCAGTGATCTGGTCTCTCGCTGCAATGTCGGTGAATCCCGTGGCAATTCCGTGAGGTTAGGATCTTCAAATCCTAAAACCACTAACCTGGCCTTTGCTTTACGAGGTTTTCCTTCCTTCGCAGCATCAATTGGATCCAAGTCTTTGTAGGTTAAAACCCACCTGCAACGGAGTATACTTTCCTCGGGAATCTTGTCACGGGTGATTCGTCTGACAGTTTCAGTGGCGAGCCACTGATCCACTTCCTTGGCTTTGGCGAGATCAAAATCCTTGACTTGTTCAGGACTTAAATCCTTCAGCTTGATCTCAGCACGTTGTCGCTTCGCTGCACTTGCGGCCAACACTGGTAACTCAGAAGGTTCTTGATCAATCTTGGACAAATCACTCTGTGATAAGAAAATCTCGCAGAAAAATACTTCTTGATCCGTGGGAGTGGCAACCAGTGTGGTTTCACCCACATTTGCATTGGCCTGCGACACAAGTGGAAACACTGTCATTCCTATCCATGACCTGTCTTTGCTCCAGTTAGCATTCTCGTTGCCCCACTCATCTTGATATGACCACTTCTCAGGAGAATTCTGAGTGATGGTTAATCTTTGTTCACCAATGGACAGAAGACATGCTGGGCAATCTGGGATATCTGTGGGTTTGAAGTTCTCCTGTCGCGGTTGTCGATGAACTCTGATCAAATGGTGGTTCCGTTGTATCCAATAATCGGAAAACAGTTCATCATCCACATCCTCATCTGGAACAGGGATCTCAATTCCGTCTACAGTTGCATCCTGTTGTTGACTGTTCGGTGTGGATGGGGCATACTCAAGAGATGCGTCGGCATCGGATCCTGGCACAAAGCAAGGTTCGGCGTCTGGTTGAGATTCAGCCTGGCTCTCTGGAGCGGCTGATGGAACAGTTGGTACGGGCATGTCATCCTGTGGCAACAAATTTGGCACTGCGTCAGCCAAATCCTCATACTGAAAAACACCTCTATTTCCTACTCTGTTGGGCAAATCGATTGGCTCTTGCTTCAAAATGGAATCATGAGTCGTGGCTTCACGTTCTGACAACAAACGAACATGTTCTGGAGCTACTCGATACACTCTGGTACCATGTGAAATCCAGATGACACTGTTACCTTCTTGGATTATGACTCGTGCGGGGCCATTCCAAGTTCCGGGGGCTTCGCCCCGACCTGGACGCCAAAACATCACAAACATGCCACCTTGGTACGATCCACGAAAAGGTCTATGTCTCCGCAGAAAGGCTCTCCTGAGTCTATCATCATTGTCGGCTTTGATGAAAGCTTGTCTTGCTAGTTCTCTCTTAGCTAGGCTCTGTCGAAATGCGAGACCTTCTGGAGACTCTTCCGTGGCTAAGTACTGAGATGGTGCAATGGGATCTTCCGTCACGGATCCTGGCAGGGCTACACTCTTGCCAAGTACCAGAATATCTGGAGTGTATCCTTGAAACCGTGAAAGAGAATTCTTGGCGTTACAACATTGGTGCAAGGCATCACTGAAATTCACATCATCGGTAATGGCACTGTCATGATCAAACTTGTTGAGCATGGTTTGGAGAGTGGCTCCATGACGCTCGGTTTTCCCGAGTTGCCAGTGTGCGTATGTCGCCACAACACGGGCCTGAACATTGTGACTCTGAAGTTTCTTCATGAATTCTTCAGAACATAGAGCTGACTCATTGTCAATCACCAGCTCACGGCAAGGCCCTGCCCAGTGTGTCCAAGCTGACTGAAAAGCAGCAAACATGCCTTCGGCTGTGAGATCTCGAAGATGAATCCCCAAATGAAAATTGGTGGCCATGTCAGTCAATGAAATGCAGAAAAGAAAATTGTTTCCCGGCATGCGATGTCCATGTGATGCAGTCAGCTCCTACACTGTCGTTGAACTCTCGCACTTCTGGCAAATGAGATGGACGGGCAATCTTTGGTTCTTGCATCTCGAAGCACGTGCTGCAGTGAAAGTCAGCTATTGCCTCTATGATTTCCTGAGATACTTCCTGAGATTGTAACACTCTTCTTAGTTTCTCAGCACTAGGATGTCCTAAGTTCTGATGGATCTTCACTACCCACTGTCGATCTTTGATGGAAAGCTTCAAAAACTTGGGACCATGTGATGCGGCTGTGATGGGACGTTCGAGTTGCGGTGTCTCTGCCGGCGTCTCTTTCACTGCTACTTGTGGTGCTGAATTTGGTGCTTCGGCACAAAAGTGTTTGGAATCTGGTTCCATCCTCTCGGCCTCCTCAGGATTAAGTGCTCTCTTGGCACTGCTTCGTTGAAGCTCTTCTTGCTGTGAATTATTGGGTTCACGACCAAAGATCGAGATCAGCACCTTGGCCGGTGGTGCTGTGGCTCGTGCTTGACGTGCACTCATAGTCTGCCATGGTTCCCAGTCGCCAGTGTCAAACACCTCTGCCGTATGACGATGGATGCCAAAAGTCTTTCTCAGGGGTGCTTCTTGGGGACCTACTCGAATAGGTGACTTGCGAAAGCGATCAGTACCCTTGCAAATCTCAATGACTCTGACTACCTTTGATGGAAACCCTCGTGCTATGATGTCAAAAACTGGTCCACCTTCAAGCACGATTTTACCTACTCGTGGGGCAACAGTCTTAGCTGCTTGTACCATGTCCTCCAACGATGGTATCGGGGATGGCAGTTGTGCACTGTCAACGGAACTCGGATCCGGAGACTCATAGGCCGGCGGGGCGACGCACTTCCCATTGAGTCGACGTCGCTTCGGGAGTGGATCCTCATTCTCTGATCGGTCATGGTTCACAAAGCAGTCTTGGGAATCACCGTGAATCTGAATTTCACGACATGCCATGCTACCCATGATGGCTTTGATGACCTTTCTGGCAAAGGTGGCAGTATAAAGCTCAGTGTATGATGATACGGGATGTGTTCCGGAGGCATCACGATATGATCCAGCAACCTGATCATGTGTGTGGTTCCTAGGGCACAAAAATTGACCTAAGTACTCTGCCATGATCCGAGAGGTCGTGAGGATCTGAGTGGCTTTCTGCAATGGCAGCTGTGACTCAGGGTGAGTCAGCTTGCCGGCGGAACACATGTCGCATTTGGTCTTCACAGTCCCTTCCAGTATGGATGCCAGTGGATCTTCATACAACATCTCAGACCCCTGGGGCTGTTCAAGGTGAAAATGGAAACCTGGACCAAATTCACATTGATGGAGAAACACTGCTTCACACAACTGGAGGTGACTGAGATCGTCCTTCCTAGCTTGCATCACACGACGAGCACCTTCGATGGATCGATTGGCATTGAACTGTGACCATTTACACCAGGCTTTACATTTAGGTGACATCCGCACATGCTGCGGTTTCATGGTGAATAGGATCTTATACAGCTGTTCTCGACCCTCGAAGTACTGCAAGTCTCCCTGTTTCAATCCGAAGCGCAGAACCCGCAAGTTCTGTCTGATCCCTTGGCGGGTCAGTTGACTCTCACTGGAGCAATAGATTTCAAGAAGATCAAGCCTGGATTGACTAGGACAATGGATTCCCTGGGCTTTCCACTTGTCAAAACACTCTTGCATTTCCAACTTAATGGGGTTGCTTCTTTGGCTGTGGCATGCGAGCTCATCTTCATCAAAAGTCATTCCTTGATCCAGAAAACTGTTGATCTCTTGAATGATGGTGCACAATTGCTCCGTATCCGAGAGGCTCATGCTTCGGCATGTGGATTGATCGCTCCCTTTTGCTCGGTCAGTACTTGAAGTTGGCCGACCACTTGCTCCATGATGCTCTCGAGGCGACTCAGTCGATTGGTCACTTGAGGAGACACTTCTCTTGGAACTCTCACTGACGGCACAATCTCCACGTCCTCCGATGAGTAGCCTTCGTCCTCTGAGGGCACTGAGGGTTCTTGGTCTTGAGGGAATTGGTTCCCATGAGCCACCTCGGCTGAGGTCTTCGGAATCAGTTCTCCCTTCTCCAACTCCATCCTTTCGATCCACAGGCGGAGGTAGTACACAAACTCCATGTGCTCCTTTTTCGTGGAGTCTCCCCATCGACGGAGAAACTTGCGGCAATAGGACGGATCGCTCTTGATCACCTCTTCGTACCTCATTCCCAGCTTGGTGTCTCCAAATCGAATTGTCAGGCCTCCCAGTTGACTGAATGACATCTGCTGGAGTCGATTCATGTCTGCTGCCTGTTGGTTCACATCCTGAATGGCTTGCAATCGATCGGCCAAGACATGTCCTTCCGAGCTGGTGCCCTTCTGAGCACTTGATGCTGGGGTGGTCTTCTTGGGCGCCATGGCTGGTAGCAAGACAGGATTCACGGATGGAGTCACACGAGTCTGAAGCCAGAAATCTGGTGGGTGGAATTTGATCACCCGACGGATGATCTTCTGATGGTACATGTTCTGCCGGTCGGGTCATGATCACTGGATGATTGGACTGAGACTCCTCGCTGCTATGTTCATGGGCTGAACTAATCAGAACGCTTTCTGGAGAAATCGCGGGCAGCTCGGCTGTTTGTTTCGACACTGTGCAAGGTGGTCTTCGGGAAATCAGTTCGCTCAAATCAAGGGTGAACAGTCGCTTGCCTGTCAACAGCAACGGAACGTGACATTGCAGTTTCCGAAAGTACATCTCGTGCTTTGCTGTATCGATGACGGCACCCAGGCTCCTGCAAACATTATTTGAAATCAACAAAGGAGTATTTGAATCAACCAACGCAATCTTGATCCAAAAACGATCAACTGGCACAAAAAGAGCACGATGACAAGGAACAGTACTGTTGTTACCAAATCTAAAGGTCATGTTTACCGAACGTTCATGGACCAATGGGCGAACCTCGGCTGGCAAGCTGGTCATGAAATCATCCAGCTGCTGGCAGCCCATGACAGTTTGGGAGGCACCAAGATCAACAATGCCAGTGGCTTTGGAAGTAGCAAACAAAATGTCATGACAAGAATTCTTCTGTGATTCTGATCTCTTTATTGTCTCTTTCTCCCTAGTCATGGTTGTGGCTGTGATCGGATCTCTCATTGCGCACTCAGAGAGCTTCACAGTCTTTTCAGACAAGGGGGTTGCGCACTGGATTTCATCGCTTCTCCTGAGCACAGACGATACTGTCAGCTGGGACATGACATGTTTCATGCGATCTCGCACCTGATTCGGTTGGAACCTACGGGGATTAGACACGGATGCAACTGTACAAGCTACTGTATGTGCATGTGATGGTGAGTCAGAATTCGAGGAAACAAGAAAAACTGATACAGATCCCTGAGACAGCTCCTGCATCGATGGGTATGGACCCTCAGAAGTCAAAGTCCCGGTCTCATCAGTCATCATGAAAACATCAGCATCTTCATCACTGACCTCTTCCATCACGGACACCATGTTGGCAGATGCCATGGACTTCGGAGCTGCATTCTGATTCTGATTCAGCAAGTGTCGACGAGGGCACTCTGCTTTCCATTGCCCGCGCTGCTTGCAGATCCTGCATGTGCTTTCCGCAATGCGGACGGACAAAGGTTTCCTGCCTTTGCCTCCTCCATAGAAAGGAGTGCGATCCTTTCCTCCACCTTTGGGTTTGCCACCTTTTGGACGTGGTGGCCAGAACCCTCGATTCTTGGATTTGTCCAGGAGTCGTTGTCGGGCGTCCACATACGATGTCATGTAGGCTGACATCTCGCCATCACTCTGGACTGCATCGATCAAAGCCTCTTCGAATTGCTGCATGACTAATGCATCTTCGTCTCCTTCAGCTGCAAACTGGTCCACCAGCTGTTCCGGGAGTTCGGTCTCTGTGCCATAGGTTGCATAGATGTCCTCATACGGCTGGTCCTCTTCACCATCAATGGCCACATTGACCTCGTAGGACTTGGTCTTCGTGTTGGCCTTTGGGTTGCCTTGCACCTCCTGGAAGAATCTGGAACCCAACATTTTGATGGCTCTGGTGACATCATCGTATTTCAACTTGCCCTCTGACTCAACCAGCACCCTCTTTTTGTCATCGGGTGACAGCGAGCTATTTCTCAATAAAATGTAAGCTCGCACGTCCTTCAAGGTTGTGCCTTCCGAGGTCAGGTCCTCAAAGACGATGTCATGTCGAGCCAGATACGACTCGTTGGATTCATCTTGTCTTTGTTGGGTGGCAAAAATCGCTTTTTCAAAGCGTTCATATCGATCTTCCAGCGAAGTGCGACCCCAAACGCCTCCGAGCGTTTGCGCCACCAATTTGACACCCTCAAGGGAATTCACCTTGAGTTTCTCCGGGGACACCCTCATCATCTTCTGGAAAGCGCTGCCTTTGCACTGAAGTGCAGCGCGAGGCGCTAATTGGGCCAAGTATTCACTGGGCCAGATGCCCGCCAGGAACTCCAAACGGCGGCTGTAGTCGCTGAGATCTGTGACTCCTGGTTCGAAATGAGGTATGAGATGCCATGGTAAATGAGTCGTGGAACCCTGTCCAGAACTCCCACTAGGCGTCTCAGCCATGTTGATGGTCCTACCTCGTGGATATCCAGCAAACCCGGATCAAGCTCTTACCCGCTGACGAACAACTCAACCAGTTCACGATCAAGATGGCAACGGAGAGCTCACGGGCTCCGCTACCAATGTGGAATCTATCCACAGAGGTAGGGACCCAAAACCACCTGGATTGAAGAGACAGCTACCCTGGCTGTGAGAATGAAGAGTGCCCTGCACTGACACCGATGACACCCTGGTCACTATGGCTCGCGTCGCTGCCCACAGCGTCCGGTCTTTTCCCAGACACGCAAACCCCCTTGTCTTTGGGCCCGTCGGCACATTCGGTACGAATGACCCTACGACTGACAGCTCTGTGACAAAACCCAGGCTGGGATTCATGATGGAAGGAACATGCAAGGAATGTATATGGAATTCACAAAATATACATGCATATTACAGTTGTATATTTTCATGCGCACCTAATAGGTGCTGTTTTGAATTTCTTGCAGATTTGATGCAACCTTTCGCTTCACCTGTGAGGCCTCCCTGAGCCGCGTTTCCAGGGACCTCAAGCAGCACGAGTCTCAGACCATTGGAACGTACCGGGTACCGTTTCGGACCGCCCCCAAACGGTACAAGGTATTACAAGGTAGGGAAATTCATTCATAAGCCATTTAACTATGTATCTATTGTGACTAGTACTGAACTCAGGCAACTGAACAGTTATGTCTATTATTTCGGACGTGTATAGTTATGTCTATGGTCACTAGTAGTTTCCTGTCTTCGATCTTTTTCTTGGTATTTTTGATGGGATGGGAATGGGGGAACTTTGATCTCCAATGAAACTTTGGGAGTTGAGATTTCCCCATCAAATTCCCGAACGGGGAACTTTCATCAGAAGCATCAGAGGCAGCGACTGAGAACTGAGCGTTGTTGCTCATCATCCCCAATTATGAAACCCGTCAATCGTCATTAGGCATCACTTTTATAGGAAACTGTGAACCATGACTAAGCACAGTTTTGACACTATAGCCTGAACCACTACTTGACCATTTCTGGACCACTATTAACCATTAATTATCAATTATTATGAGCCATCATTAGAGTTTTTGACACCATTTTAAACCATTGTTTCAGCATTATGAACTATCATCATCAACAATTAGTACAATTTCTCACCCATTGAAACCTATTGTTAACCATCATGAAACATTTTTTAAACAATGGTTTAACCATCGTTAACTGTTATTGTACCGTTGTTAACCATGACTCAACATGCGCTTCCCTGCAAGTGCTGGGCCTCGCTCGCGAGGTCCGAGCGAGGCCGATCTGAACTGGCAGAAGCACCGCAAAGCCTGGGCACCAAAGTGGAGCGGCCGGGGCAAGGGACATGCCGAACCGCCCCCATGCCTCAGCCCGGGCACTAAGGAATTACCAATATGTCATTGAGGTTAAGGAATTGATCAAGGAATTAGTAAAGGAATTGTTAAGGAATTAGGAATTGATAGAGGAGTTAATACGGGATAGATAGAGGAGTGAATGGGAATTAGTAAGGAATTACCTTTTGGGCAACTGTCTCAGTGGCAAATGAGTAAGCATGGCTACTCTAAGGAATTCTGAAGCTGACAGACTAGCAACGGATGATCATTATTCACCACTATCAATCAGAATGTCTACGTTTATATGTGGAGGTTTCTCATGTACACTGTTGTGTGACACAAGATTCACAAGTGCAATTCTTCACTGGTTCAGTCAAGCTTTTGACGTCTGGTAGACCATGTTGAGGTTAAAGGACAATTGTTGGTATCTCGCCCTATGACCTGCCATAAGATGATGATTGCCCCTTGCCAGCCATTACAGAAAGACCTATCAAGCAGCGACTATAACGGCCATTATTGGTATCTCCCCACATTACTCGATATGATTGACCACTGCCATCAACCAGCACTGGCCAGCCTTTGTTCATTTCTGTTTTTTATTTTTGCACTTTTCGCAGTGAAACAATTGTTTTCATGTTCACTATGATCTACGACTGCCATCAGCATTGGCCAAGCCAACCGCTTGCGCATCGCTGAGGGGCCAATGAGTTCTTTGGCAACATGGAAATCTCCTCCCTTTGGTGGAGGGTCTTTCGCTCAGCCTGGACTCAACGATTTTCAACAGCGGCATGCCAGCGACAATCATGACTAAGACATGATCGTGTCCGTCAGCGGTACATCTCCAGATGGATGGTTTCATAGCTGGTCATCATTTTTCACCATTGACCCAGCATCTTCAACCATGAAGTAACCATTGTTTACCATTGACCCAATCAATCAGTTGGTAACTATCAACTGAAGCATTTACTGATGCTTCCACCCAGTGACGAAGCATCAGTCGTTTACCAACTGATGGGATCATGCAGACCGGGTGGAGGATACGACACCATCCCCTTGGCTGGGCCCCGCCCTTACCTCCTCTTGGCGCGGCTGCAAGGTGCGCGCCGTGAGAGGGACACATCAGTCGGAGACACCAGGGGGGGTCCCTGGAGCCACGAGCCGTGGAAAGGTGGAATGAATTGATTTGACTAAGTTATAGTGATTATAGAACTTATATTCCAGTTTAAATCAGTAAAACACGATTATTTGACAGTTTATGTTTTGGACTGTAACAGTTATAATCAAAAGATAATGAAGATATTTGTTATCACTGCTAGAATACTGCATTTGGATATATTTGAACCGTATCATGTGTTGCTGGTTCATGCCTCATTAGTCAATATCCCAGAAACAAAACATCCCTGCCCACAACACTTTGGTCACTGGCAACCTGCGTGGGGCAGTTCTTAACAATTGTCAATTCTGATCAAACTGCTGAACAATGGCAAATCAATGGTCAATGGTTAATAATGTCCGGCGACAACGTAGTAATGGAGAGGTAACCATTCTCACTAGACCTGGTGATTATTTCATGTTCTTGGTGAGCATGCACAGTCAATGCCCATTGTCAGGAATAGTTCATGAGTTTCCAGAATGTTTCGTAGTCAGTCAGATGTGGCTGCTGATGTCAAATGATTTGCTGGTTAGTACTGGTTAATACTTGCCAATGAATGGTTGAAAATGGTTCATAATGGTGATCAAGAATGCGGATGTGATAAGCTAGGTGGTTTTCACAGAGGCCAATCAATGGCTGATCTTAACAATGCCTAGCTGGCAGTTTTCAATGGCCAATCAATGATCAATGAGCACCCTTTCCTCTCTGGTAAACTAATCCAATTACGCTAAGAATCATGATATTCTAAAGTTAAACCAGCTATTCCTATCCTGGAATTTCCACTTCAAGCGGTTTAGTTTACCAGAGTGTAAACCATGACGAACCACCAAATATATAACCATTGTCAACCAGTCTTGACCACTACTAGCCATTAAGTAACCACTCTTATCAACCACTATTGGCCTCGATCAACCATGATTATCCACTATGTAACCACTATGGTTAGATTACCAGAGTGTACACGGTTCACAGCCATTCCTTTGCCGAGGCTCCTTCGACGTTTGCAGCTTCCAATGGCAGCAGAACCCTTGCGGCAGAGTTCTGGCCGGAGCCCGCAGTACACGGGTTGGGTGGGTGTGGGTAAGCCACCGACTATCACCAATGGTTGACAACTTATGCTTAACAATTGTCATATGGCTATGGGTCAATATGAATCAAGCAACCAATGTTGGGTAATCACCAACAATAATGGTGAATGATGGGTAAACCAGGGGTACAGGGTTTTGACCCATGGCCATATTAGTCAATGATGGTTGACAATGGTTGGGAAACAATGGTGTTGATTCTGTCTAATTTTGATGGTTGACTAGTGACTAATCAAGATGACGACGGGTTATGACCACTTTTTTGTGATAACTAGTGATCAATAGTGGTTGTATACTGGTGATTTTTAGGGGAGAATCACTAAAAAGAATAGGGCATATACCAGCTATATGGCTAAGAGGCTATGAGGGACAACCAGCTATACCCCAAAATGGATGGATCAACATCCAACAGCGCTCGACTGTCTGGCGATTTATGCGACGTGAGCCGCCTGGGGTGCATCCACAACCCTGTGGTGAAGAGTGGCCAAGAATTAGGGGAGAGCAATCAACAGTCAGTGCTGATCCATTCTTCAACATAGGTGTTTAAAACACCAATATGGTGAAGGTGATAGGGCGTTATCAGCAGCCATTTTCAACATTGGTGTTTAAAATCATATTTTTAAGCATCATTGTTTGTGACTATGATTCACTAGAGCTACCGATCATGGTGAACAACCAAGGTTTAATTGAAAGGTTGGAACTTGGAAGGCACAAATTAACAAACACAGCCAGCCAGGAAACAGTCTTTTTCTTTTCTCCGGCTCACCATGACTATATGGTGGTTTCTCAAAATAGGGGTACCCCAAAATCATCCCATATTAACCATTTCTAGTAATAAACCAACCATTATAATTGGTATATCCCCTATTCTTGGCTATTATCCCCTTGTTAATAGCCATGGTTAACCACTAATAAACCAACCATTTTTGGGGATTCCCTTTCTGAGAAACCACCATATCATCACAGCAAGATCGCTGCAGATCTGATAGCAATGCAGCCTGAGCTGAGGCTGGGATACTGTGAGATTGCTCAGAACTTCCGAGGGTGGGTTCTACTGAGCAGGGCTGTAATACTATCGGGCAACTGCTAGTGATAATTCATGATTGAATATTAGATAGTTAGCTATTGGGTTTACTAACTTTTGGTTAACTATAGCTAACCTTACACAAATCCATAGCAAATGATTGGTTTCAATGACATCCTCCAATTTTGTGCTGCAAACAACCACCTTTTGTTACTTGTGTGCGCAGCTGTTGCCAGTTCTCACACAGTTATTGTCCAGGCTGGTGGCTGGATAAGCGTCTGCTGACCGTTGGGCTGGTCCAACGGTTCTCTGACACAGTGCATCCAGGTTACGTGCCATGTTTCGTGGGTGGCCAGTCACGTGATGGCTTTAGGGTATGTTGCCAAGCTTTTGAACACAACAGCAACAGCGTCACAGAAGCGACAGCAATCACATCATCAGTTGTTCCAACAACATTTGCCCTGTGATCCTGGACCTTTAGCGGTGTATGTGGGTTCCCAAGGATCGGTTCGCAGCATTGATGGCGATGACAAATACTCACGGATCAGAATAGCCACCCATCATGATAGTTCTCCAATTAGGTAATCACACGTAGTCACCAATGATTTGTTCAATTCA
The DNA here is from genome assembly GCA_009767595.1 of Symbiodinium kawagutii. NCBI lineage: Eukaryota > Dinophyceae > Suessiales > Symbiodiniaceae > Symbiodinium > Symbiodinium kawagutii. Next base: position 71,946 of record VSDK01017110.1, on the reverse strand, counting down.
TCAGCTGATTTATATATTGCGCATGATTAGCGGTTCACTAGTACCAATCTGTAACCAGCAAGTGGTCTTCATGAGGACCACTTTGTAGTGAGTACCAAAGTCCAAGTGGTGGTTCACCAGTACCAGTACCGATGGCTGGACGTTTTGTTTTGCTACCCATCGTTGGCTATTGTTGTCCATTATCAAGTACTATAACCTCCGATCAGATCAGCTGTATTGCCAAGTATCATTACCCACGATCAGTTATTCTTACTCATCATGGACTATTAAGTAGCAATTTACTAATCATGAACCAACCATTCATTACCCCTTAGCCAGCCGTGATATGAATCAAGCGTCAGCAACTATTGTTTCACCAGCATTGATTCCTATCATCTTGTATTTATCCATTAAGCAGTCTCAAGTACTAGCCACTCACAGCACCCTGAACCAGTCATCAGCCATGAACCAGTTCTTCACCACTTTGAAGCGTTGATCACCATTCACTGAGCATCAATTGACCCTTAACCATTGGCTGACCATTATGTAGTTATGAACCATCGAATTCATCATCAGTATTGGTGCACCAGCCGTTACGAAAGAATCATTGACCATCATCCATCAATTCACCATCAGTCTGACTAGCAAATAATCATCAAACTAAGCATCAAAAGAGCATCAAATCAGCACCAAATCCGCATCAAATAAGCATCAAAAGAGCATCAAATCAGCATCGAATGACCATCAAATAAGCATCAAAATCAGCATCAAAAGAGCATCAAATAGGCATCTAAAGAGCATCAAATCAGCATCGAATGACAATCAAATAAGCATCAAAATAAGCATCAAAATTCAGCCCTCAAAGAACTGTGGATTCACCCTGAGCCGCTCACCATTCCCAGCTCAGCCCTGTACTTGGATGTGCAGCTGGGGTTACAAACCGAACCCTTAGAAACCACGGTGAATGTAATCATCTACAAGCCGTGGGGTTGCACATCCAGCCGTAGGACAGCCACCACGATTCACCAAATGATCCACTGGACCCCCTGTGGTCATCCTGATTTCGCAAAGTTGAAAACCATGGACTTACAAATCAACGCCGCTTAAATAGCCATGGTTACCACCCAAGATTGAAGGAGTAACCATGATTTAACAGTGATTTCGCTTGTAGTTGGTAACCAACTAGTTGGTAATCAACAACCGACTAGTTGGTAGTCCATTATGGTTAACATCCATGGTTATTTGACCTTGTAGTTGGTAATCAGCCAAGGTAATCATGGTTCAATCACTGCTTATTAACCCTTAATAGTTCATTATAAGCAACTCAAATAGCCACGGAACTATTAACTTAATGACCACGGCAGTTACAACTACATGACAATGGTTATTAAACCTTGTAGTTGTTTATAATCAACTCATTGATGGTTATTGTAAGGATGGTCAATAATTATCAACCCATAATAATGGTTTATTGACCATGATTCATATTAAGGTTATCAACCATGGTAATCATGGTAATTCATATTCATAATGGTTTATTGACCATATAATCAACTTATTGATGGTTATTTATTGACCTTATCATCAACCATGGTAATCAATGATCATCCTTAATAGTGGCTTATTAGCCCTTAAAGGTGGCTTATGAACCATCAACCATTGGTGTATATACCACGGTAATCCACTATATGGTTTTTAACCATGGTAGTGATAACTGCAAGTGTTATTGAACCATTATGTTACCATGTATTAAGGTTATAACTCCATTGGTTATTGGTAAATAATAGTTATGAATGACCATAGTCAATAGTTATTAATAACCATAGTTGACAAACCACATCTATCAACCATGGTCATCAGCTGGTTCAATTACCATCCATGGATCAATGGTCCATAAATATCCATGGTTGCTATATTACCAATTGGTTGCTATTAATAGATATCCATGGTTATAACCATCCAACTGATTAATCAGCTGGTTCACTAGCACTTGCCGTCCATGGGACTTCGCTGAGGCCCAAGATCAGCTGGATGAGTTGCTGTTGCAGCTGGCGGCTCGACGCGGGGAGGAGCCCGGGGTAGCGCCCGCGGGGAAAGCGCGCAGTGCGGTGCGGTGCTCCACCGGGGGAGGAGGCGGATGTGCGAACCGAATTCGGGGGGAAGGAATGGCTAAGTCATGGCAAATCATGTGAAAATGATGATGAGTTCAAGGTGAACTGATGCTTAGTTGATGGTTTAGTGATGGTTGAGGATTGACCAACCAATGCTTGGTCAATGGGTAATGTTTAAGAAAAGCTTAGTGATGACTTGATCCACATCTAGTGAATGGTTGGTAAGGACGTAATGATGCTTGCTCGTGCTTAATCATGATGATCGTGGCAAATGGTCATGGCTTCTTAAGAATCAAGAAATGACTATCAGCAACTGGTGAAGAATAGCTGGTATGGTTGTCCAATTGGGTAGCAGTTCGTCTTGGGTAGTTGCAACCTCCATAGTTCAGATGAAGGTGGGTTCATTTTGGCACGGAACGTCCGCCTTCTTATTTGTGGAGATGTGGCCGCTTGAGGGTGATATGAAAGGTTTTTGATTGAACCTTGATGTGTCACCATTCAATGGTCAGGTGAGCATTGCAATTTTGGTTTTGCACTATTATGGTTCTGGTCAATGGTCATGGTTATTACATTGACCATCAAGGGTGATCATTACCATTATCATAATGGTTTAGATCACCAAAATTCTAATTACCACTATCACTGTGATTATCATAATGGTAAGTACAATTTTGGTTTTCCTTATATATCACTGTGATAGTTATGGTGATAGTACATACCACATAATGGTGATAGTGATAGTACAGAATGGTGGTAAGTACATCATAAAAATCACCATTATGTATTACCAGATATGATGTACTTACCGCCACTATCACTATCACCATTATGTATCATCATTATTATTACTATACTCATATCATGTTATTTGATAGTACATACCACATAATGGTTATAATGATAATACAGTAATGATATGATAGTACATAATGGTGGATGCCACATAGTATCATAATGTTGCGCTTGCTTTTCCTCGCTGTAGTCGTCTATTCCGCAGAGAAAGCTGAATCGGCATTTGAAGGCGCCCGAAGTTGCATCGAGGAATTCGAGCGGGTTCCAACGGGTAGCACTCAAATGGCTATGGGTCAATATTAACTGACTAACTAATGGGGGATAATAACCAGCAATAATAGGGAAAACAATGGTAGTTTGACATTAAACCAACATATTTCCAGACTGATAAGCAACAGATAAGCTTCCAGATGCAGTTTTTTGGGGTCCAGTGTCCATGTTGATTTTCAGTCATTCTCTTCAGGTACCCACCTCAAAATTGTTAGAAGTAGAGAAACACGAACCTGTTCCGCGCCCACGGCTTTCAACGTGGGAGGGCGTTCTGTTGCTCCCTCCTCGTGGCCAAAAAATGGTAAGAGTTTCTTCAGCAGATTGCCCCAAGAGACAAATTCAAGGACACCATTCCTGACGAAGATCTGACTTTTGGATAATATTTCAACTGTTTTACAAGAAGTCAGCCAACCAGTATTCTTGTTTTTCCACAATGATCTGGCGGAGATACGATCAGTGCATGGTTATGCCATGATCCCAAGTGAATGATTCTACAATGATCCTAATATGCTGGCTGGTGGTTAGGAGGGAGCTAAGGAGCCAGGGATATCCCTATGGCCCTTTAAAGGGGGAGTGAGTTGGAGCTACCAGGAGTGCCCGTTCACCAAATTGTAGTATCATGTAGTATCACTATGTGTTCATTCGAGTGGTGCACGTGCTTGGGACCTGGAGCACCAGGATTTGAAAGCTCTGTTGCAAGAGGAGCAGGGGAGAGTGGGAGCGGGTAGTGAAATCTGGATTGTTGGTCGAGTAGGTTGTAGGGTGTTGTCGATGTGCGGGTTTATGCTGGATTATTGCAATCCATTCTCATGAGAACCCTTCATATATGATCGTATTGTAATATCGGTATAAGGACAATATCAGCATATCTTATTGGAGATTATAGGTTTATAGTGGATGCTTACAAGTATCACTGTTGGTATTTTATCATATTACCCCCCGGTATTGATGGTTGACTGCCATTAACTACCATGAAGCCAACATTAAGCCACCATTAAGCCAACATTAAATTCGCCACTGTTCAACGGTTCGCCATTAATCAACCACCATAGTATCACCATAAAACCTGGGCAGAATGGTCCAACAGCAACAGCGAGGACAAAAGGAAGATTAACCGTAACCGAGTAAAAGACGACAGGAAAACACTTCAGAAGCGCTGGAAGTAGTAGTCAAGCTAGAACTTGCAGTGGGAGAAGGAGAAGAGTACCAAGAGCAACAACGACAGGAACACGGAAAGCCTTGCCTTTAGCGCAGATTGTGTTGACAGACGTGTAACTATTTTGAACACTTCATCCAGCCAAATTTCCAGGGATCCCGTCTTTGTTTGTCGTTTAGAACTGGCCCACTGCACGGTACTGCTTGGCATGGGAAGGAAGATGGAAGCGTCAACGAGCAATGTGTGCCGATTCCTCAGCAAAGACAGCCCGTGGAAGTGATCAGTTTGGATGGTTGTAAATCATGTGGTTGTGTGGTTGGACATCAAAGGCATCCTAACAACAACACTGGTGGCCAGGGTAGAGGCAGCAATCAGCAACAAATCTTGGCATGTATGCGTGTTTTCTTAAGTATGGATCGTCCATGAGAGAAAACCGAGATGATGAATGGAGGGATTAGCTCTCATGATTAAGTATCGATGATGGATTATCATGAAGTGTCATGACAAGCCAAAGCAGGGATTTGAACTATCATCCCATCCTTACGTATCATTGAAACTCCGGTGTAATAGCAGGGTTATAGCATTAAGCATCTATCAAGTATCATCAGGTATGATCAAGCATTGAAGCCTGTCAAGCATCAGTAGAATCATGGTTTAGCATTAAGCCGGAGCTTTGCAATGGAACCCTGGTCTCAAACCAGGATTCGACAAGTAACAATCGGACCAATGACATCATGCAAACCCACCAAGCCACGAAATCCACCGAGGATTCAAGTCTTTGACTCCGCAACAGCGCCGATCTCTGTACGTCGTCAGGGGGACCCAGACTCCCCCAGTGACAATGCGTCGATTGCCTTCGAGCATCTTGGATGTGTCCAAGTGGGTGGACGCTCGTTCCGTCTCTGGCTCTTAGACAGACCAAATTCTTGGAGATTCTCAATTTCTTTCTCATGCTTTGAATGTATTTGAATGTATTTGAGGGTTCATCCGTTTCAGTAGGAGCAGGGCCAATGGAACTATGTAATCGATGGTTAAAACTAAAACTAATCTTCACGGTAGATTTCCCTGTAGTTTCTAGGAAAAGCCAGGGGTTTCTTGCGGATTTCCCCATCAATCCGTTGACGCCCGGAGGCAACGACATGGTGCGTTCCGCGTTGACTCAGATAGCAGACCGCTCCGTCGGACCGTCAGAGGGGATCAGTGGATGGTGTCCAACAGTGCTAAGTACTACCGAGTCGTGGTTGTAGTGGTAGTGCTAGTGGTGGTAGTGGTGGTAGTAGTGGTAGTAGTAGTAGTAGTCGCGGTAGTGCTAGTGGTGGTAGTGGTGTTAGTAGCAGCAGTAGTCTTATTACTAGCAGCTATGATTGATAACAATAGTATGTTGGTGGTGCATTATTACACCAGAGGGTGGGGGCACGTGGTTGTTGGAGACCTGGCTCGCCAATCAAAGCCGCGGCTCAATGCAGGAAACAAGCACTTCCGGTGGTTTGACATCGTGAATGGCTGGCTCATGCATGGTGAATACTGATGAATAGTGGGCTGCCACCTTTGTCACCTTGGTTACTATGATGGGTATCCCACTGGTCATGACAGGAAGGAGACATTCAGCGCTGTAGAATTGCGGGAAGCACGCAGCAACGTCGTACCGCCAAGCCTGGTGGTCTACCTGTTGAGCGCTTCCTCCAGATAGTCAAATGCCTTCTCGAAAGAAGGCCAAATGTAGCATTGAACCGTTTGGTTCTTGGGGTGTTTGATATTGCTGGGAAGGGATTCATTTCAATAAACTCTGGTTGTTCTATCTCTCGATTTATGTAACCATGAACCATCTGGAAGTTTCTCAAACTAGGGACGACGCCTCAAGAATGCTTGGTTTATCACTATAAATGCTCAATAAGCTGGATGATTTAGGGCGCACCAAACTGACTTGAGAACCACCCATCTGTGATTCACCAAGTTGATCCGCATCGAAGTGACCGCCTGATTTTTCTCCACCAGACTTGCTAGCGTGAACGCATGGAACCATGGCAGTGATGCGAATGATCCGCCTGCACCGGGGTGCCCGAGGTGGAAGATTTGCTCCTGGGCATTACTGCGCTGCACTTCCCGGGACTTCAGGAGCTGATTCATGAGCCATGACTATCCATAGCTGCCATAGCTGCTGATTCATGAGGACTTTTTTATCTTCGCTGATGGCTGCTCAATAGAGAAAACTGATTCGCGTTGATTCTCGATCTTTGATCATGATTCATAAGAACCACTACTGGGCTGATAACCCTTCAGCTTCTTGACTACAATTGAATCAATTGAGCATCACATCGCACTTGGCAAGCAGCAGAAATACCCTGTTTCAAACGAACCTGGAAGCTCAAAATCATGATTTTGTTAGGCAAAAACCATTATACATGGTGGATTTTCTACTTCGAGGTTAGTGTATCAGAGAGTATTCATCATTGCATGATGATTTGCCATTAGTAACCATCAATCATCATCAGATGACCATCAATCATTAGTAAATGGAAAAAAGTGGAGAGACCTCCATGAATCCGCCTGGCAATCCATGGCCCAGGACACGGAGCTCACCAGCATGCTGGGTCTTCGTGGCCGAGCTCAGAGATGCCACGGCTTTGACAGGGGGAACGCAAGGCTTGGGAGAACCCCTCGGTAGCACCAAGCCCTGGGCATGGCGGAACCAAGAAGATCGTTTGCTCCCAAGGAGCAGGGGATAGCAGTACTTGATATTCAGAATGAATCTCTGATGATATCAATGAACCTTTGGCCCCATCACTTGTTTGATATGAAAACATGGTTTCTCAGACTAGGAGCACCACTAAATCATAGCATTTTGGCGTCCATAGTCATCAACCATCCATTTTGGCGGGTACCCCGTTTTAAGAAAGCACCATAGCTACAGTGTATTGTATAGCTCCATGGTATAAACCTGCTTGATATGAGCTGAACACCTCTATTGTATCCCCCCCCGATGTTGCTGGATGACCATATCCATAGCTTGCATCCATGGCTGAGGTGTGCAGTTCATGGGTGAAGATGCCGTGGACATGGGTGGTGTTCGCCCGGATCCCCAAGGATGGGATTTGAGGTGAGTTGGGAGGATCATCTGCCAGGCTTAGATGGGAGCTTGGAGGGATCAACAGGATCCATCGATCCCAAGGAGGTTATCATCCTTCACTAGATTCAATAGATGGGATAGAAGACTTGATATGTTTATGGTTGATTGTTTTGGGAGATATTCTTGCACGCTTGTTGGCAATGAAAATTTCTACTATTGTTAGAAATGTGTGTAGGATTGGGCATTCATGTTTGTTCATGTTCATCCACATTGGCCGAGTCCCATCGATTAGCCCATAGGTCAAAGGCACCTTGCAGTCTTCAGTGCAGAGCTGGAACGCAAAAGCCGTCAAACTAACACAGAGGCTGAGCTTTGGTACATAGATCTGCATGGTGCGGTGGTTTGTGAGACCCTGACTCTGCGGCATGCATTGTACGGAATATGTAGAAGTCTGTGAATGTGGGAACCGCCATGTATATATATATATGTATTTCACTTTGTACATACACATATACATAGGAAAATATCTAGATATACATGTATAAATACATAGATATGTGTATGTATACGTATGGTACGTATATGTATAAAAATATATAGAGTTATATATATGTATATACATAGATAAATACGTGCGTATAACATGTACATATATACATATATATACATACATACATACATACATACATACATACATACATACATACATACATACATACATACATACATACATACATACATACATACAGATACGTGGACACATACAAACACACTTGAAATACGATGAAGTTGCATGGTTGGTAGGGGTATATATATATATATATTGTACATATCTAGATATACACATATGTGTATGTCTCTGTAGATACACAACTTGGTGAGATGAGTGACGCATCATTCTCACAAGGAGCCGGCATGTGTAAATCACAACAGCTATGAATACTAGGAAATACTCGTGCCTCGAACTCGATATCTTTTGGGCTCAGGATTCGTGCCGAGGCAACCACATCACACGGTGTGCTTTTGACACGTTCCACTTGCGCTTTTCAATCCTTTGCATTCGAAGCCATGCGTGAGGCTATTTGCATTCACATCGGTCAGGGAGGTCTGGGCCCGTCCATCTGAAATGTCCGAAGGGCAAAGAAGATGATGCACCAAACCACTTTTGTTCATATCCACAAAGTGCTGTCTGATGTTGCATGTTTTGTTCATGTGCCCAAACATTCAAGTGCCACCACATACCAAGAACCATGGAACAAGGGGCAGCATTGATGTATAAACAGCGAGTCAATTTTCTGAAGTCATCCTGGCACTACCCTTGCAGGAGTTCAGATCGGCAATGCGTGCTGGGAACTTTTCTGCTTGGAACATGGAATCCAACCTGATGGTCAGATGCCGTCCGATAAGACCATTGGCGGAGGAGATGATGCCTTCAACACGTGGCTTGATTCACATCTCAGAGCGGATGATCGTTTGAGAGGTACAAGTCCTTGAAAGTGGTCTATCCATTGCAAAAGGACTATTTCATTGTGGTTCATTGTGGAATGTTTTTTGTATACATGTATCTTTTCTCATCCAATGCCAGAATACGCACTGCTTCCCAAAGTGACAGCAAACCCATGTCGTGCAACAAAATTGCGTCACGCTTTTTGTGGGTTGCGGTGACCAGTTTCCACTGTATTTGTCATTTCTAACGACGTTTCTTTGAAGGAACGGCACCTGATGATGACCAGCAATTGCATGTTCTTTTTTTTTTTTTTCGAGTATATTTCAAAATGCGCTGCGCAGTGGGGACGGGCAAAAAGAAGCGGAACTCAGGTTCTTCTCGGAAACCGGCGCTGGCAAACACGTACCCAGGTGTGTGATGGTCGACTTGGAACCAACTGAAGCTTGGCCCAACAGTTTTTCTTGCTGTTTTTTTGTGTTTGTTCAAGCCATGCAGTTAACTGATCCGCGTTCTATAGTCCAGTAAGGCTGTTTTTTGTGTTTTTTCAATCCATGCCTTTAACTGATCCGCAATCCAAAAATCAGTTCAATTTGCCCAACATCAATCACGCCCTTGACGGATCATTCTTTTAATCCATTCGGTATGGTTGCTGCAAACTGCTGTTATCGATCCATTCCTGCGGGGGATGGTGTCATGTGTTGCTGGCGTTTTGTTTTGCATTTCTTGTCGCTCTTATTTCTAGAGACAGAGAGATCAAAAACAAAACACACATGCAACGGAAATGGAATTGCAATGGAATTACGATGAACATTACATTTCTATAGATCAAATTAACCGTCAAAGGAAATACCATGGACACTGATGGACACCCATTTTTCCACCAGGTACTTAGGCCGATGACCAAATTTCCAATCAATCGCCGATCCTTGCAGTTTCAAACATCTCCTGTGGGGTCATCAGGTGGTGGATGAAGTCCGTACCGGCACCTATCGCCAACTCTTCCATCCAGAGCAGTTGATCAGTGGAAAGGAGGACGCTGCCAACAACTTCGCACGAGGACAGCGGATGTCACCAGTTCGCGCGAAGACTTGTTTTAGTCATAGGAACTGTCAATAATAGTAGTTAATTCATCATAGTAGTTATTAATCATAGTAGTTATTAATGATTAAGCTGGAAAAACTATCTATAACTGTCTATCTATAATTGTTTTAGTTAATTAATCATAGTAGTTATAGATAGTTTTTCCAGGTTTCATTTTTTTGAACATGTGAGATGCCCTTTGACACCGTCAACCCCATAATACATAGCATAGCACGCGCAAAACAATGGCTTTACTTTGCGTGATCCGCATCATTACATGTTGGTCTAGTGGGTTTTCTGTCTTCCTTTCTTACATTGTCTCTGGCATATCTTCTGGTGTTCTACCTAACATATCTTCGACATATCATCTAACATATCATTTGACATTCTTTCTCACTCTGTATCTGGCATACCTTCTTGTGTTGTACCTAACACATCTTCCAACACAGCTCCTGATATTTTTGTCTCACATTGTACCTGACATATCTTCTGGTGTTGACAAGTTGTTAGCAAGTTGTTGACAAATTGTTGGCAAGCTGTTGGCAAGTTGTTGACCAATTGTTGACAACTTGATGTCAGATTTATTACATATCACTGTATCCTGTACTAGCATTGTTTTACAGTGCGTTGTGCTAACGTGTATTGGCGATGTGTTCATGTGCATCATGTACTAGTGTTGCCGTAACCTGTATTAGCGTTGTTTCAACGTGTCCTGGCGTTGTATTGAGGAGTTTAGCGTTATATTACCATGTAGTCGTGTTGCATGCACCCGTATTAGCATTGTATTGACGTGCATTCGCTTTGTATTAGCATGTATTTGCGTTGTATTGGTGTGCATTAGCGTTGTACCACTTATTGTTGAACAAAAATTGTAAATGCTTCGGAGATTGGCTTAATCTCATTGAAACTTCGAATCTTTTCATACTTTTAAACAATTTTCAAATTTTTGTTTTGGGAATTTTCTAGATAGTTGAGGTCTGGCAGGGCCCACAGGAGTTCCAAGATCATACGTAGGTGAGGACCGGGACGGCCCGCAGGAGTTCCAAGATCGTATAGGTGGAGTTCAGAGATCGTATTTATACATTGTATATATATATATATGTTTATTTGCATGTGTATATATTCTTAAATACATATATATGTGCGAAATATATATATATATATACATATGCATATACACCCGCAGTCCCGTAGTCTCGCAGTCGGGCCACATGCCCATCTGTGTCGGTGCACATGCATTTCGTGTGGCAGGTGTGGGAGATAGTACACCTCGCGTGTTTTTTGTGTGTTGAGACCCGCGTGACATGGAGATTTTTTTTCGGCATTTCTTTGTTTGTTTTGGTTGGGGTGTGAGGGTGCGGTTTGGGTGGGATGTTCATGTGCGGTGGAACTTGTCACGCGTTGGGGATGCGGTGGGATGTGCACATTCGTGGAAGTTGGCACGGCATGGAGATGCACGGTTGTGCACGTTGCGTCGCGTGGTAGTCTTGTCTTCCAAAGTCTGTGTCGTTCGTCCATTCTTTGTCTGCAGGCATACTCCTGTGGAGGAGGATGTAGCGAGGAGGCGCGCATGTGACAAACCACAGTCACCTGACAGGTGGGGAACACATTTGATTCATCTCATGCCATTGCAAGGACACTACACCATTGGCAAGGAGATTGTTGACCTGGTTCTTGACCGAATTCGTAAGTTGGCGGACAATTGCACCGGCGGCTTGGCATTCAAAAAACTGGTTTGTGACAATTTGTGACTGCTTCCTTTGAATGTGGGGAAACCATGTCCGGTGTTTTGGGTTTTCTAGCTCCATCTGAATCATTTTGCAGTATGGTTGTGGGTCAGTACCTTATGCCCTTGGCTCTTCACATTCTACAAATGACAAGGTATGCAAGTGTT
>VSDK01017110.1:27650-57650 GCA_009767595.1 Symbiodinium kawagutii | reverse complement strand
CGCTATTTACCTGTTGTTGGGACAGAGGTTCAAAAGATGCTGCCCATTTTCGTGACCTTTGCCCCCATGATCCACCATGAAATGTTTCTTAAGGCTTGCTGGTTGTGGAGAATCCAATGGCATGTCTACTGAGGATAACGAGGCTCTCTACGATATTTGTCGCAGGAACTTGGACATCGAGCGTCCAACTTACACCAACCTGAACAGGTTGATTGCGCAGATCATTTCTTCATTGAACCTGGTCGCAAGATTTGGCCTGTTTCTTTTAAAAATCTTATTTGTTGTTTTTTTGATATTTGTTGTTTTTTTACTACAGTATTTAGCAAACATATTTTTTTTAAACACATATCTATTCTATGTTTTTTCAGTTTGCTTTGTATATGTGGCTCCTGCATGAGCTCAAGCTTTTGCATGTAATTGTACAACATTTTGTTGTTTTATAATGTTTTACATGTATATATTATGCATTTCTGTATATTTACGTAGAGAGGTATGCATGGGAATATCGATGTTCCGGATAGCCAGGCAGGTCAAACTCATGAGTCCAAGACTGCCAGTTTTGAGAAGCCGGTATGTGGCCAGCAGCTTACAACGATGTTTCTTGGTTGGCTAGTTGCTCAATGTTGCTTACATGTGCCCATTCTATGATGACAAACTGATATAAAGCCACCCATCAACTTCTTGCGCTCGTGAAAAATGAGTGCCCATTCCTACTGCTGACACGTTCAAAACGCGCCTCAACACGCGTGCGGTTCTCAAGAGTCCGATCGGAGTAGCGACCACAATCGGCCATGGCACCTGGATAGAGCCGATGACTCTGATGACTGGCGATCAGACTAGGGATGGCTCACCCAATGGCATGACTTCCATTCTCGAGATGTTATGCTGTAGCAGTTACGTGTATACATACATATGTAGATCGTGCTAGTCTATATGTCCAACCAGGTTGTTTTTTTTGACTTTGGTTTAGAACAGCACGTGACATGTACCACATCATGGTTCATTGCTGGGCTCACTCCATTGCATCACACCGTTGCTTGGGATTTGTTCACTGGTGGACCAACTTGATGTACAGTTTGCCAAATTCAGATATTTTTGGGAGCTAAGTGCCACAACGTCGTTTGAGGACAGCTTCACTGCGCTTTGATGGTGCATTGAACGTGGACATCACCGAGTTCGCTGGACTCGCTTGATTGCTTTGTCGTTGTCGTTTTTCCCTTCACTTGGGGCACCAAAATAACATTTTCGGTAGCCAGAAACCATCCAAACAACTTTGATACTGATCCTCAGCCACATCAGAGAATTCTCGGAACATCTTCTGTGCCCTGATTTGTCCGGTGAAACCACTGCAAGGTTCCAGACCAACTTGGTGCCATATCCGCGCATCCACTTCATGTTGACCTCCTACGCCCCAGTGATCTCAGCGGAGAAGGCCTACCATGAGCAACTCTCCGTGGCTGAGATTACCATGAGTGTCTTCGAGCCAGCGTCGATGATGGTGAAGTGCGACCCTCGTCACGGCAAGTACATGGCGTGCTGCATGATGTATCGTGGATGCTTGGCAAAATTTGAACTGAAAACTTAATTCGCAGCTCGTATTTCCAGCTTGATTGTCATTCCAACAAGCTGACCAGAGCAGTACACTGTGCAATTTTGAAGCAGCACTTTTTTCACGGAAGTAAGGTAATTATGGCACGTGCTTAACTCATTTTAACTCCCTTCAGACTATTTGTGTTCCCCATCTGATGTGTCAAAATGCCTCCACAAGGAGATGTGGTGCCAAAGGATGTGAACGCAGCTGTTGCTACCATCAAGACCAAGCGTACCATTCAGTTCGTGGACTGGTGCCCAACCGGCTTCAAGTGTGGCATCAACTACCAGCCTCCGACTGTGCCGGCCTCAACCATTTTTGCGGAGTTGTGATCCACTTGTCTGAACTTCTTTGGTGCAATACCTGTCAAAGCATCAAAAGAACGAGAAAGAGTCCCAAAGCATCCCAAAGCCCTCTTTTGACCATTATGATATTTACATTCTTCGATCTCTACATAAACACTTTGACTATAACTAGATATTAAAAAAATCAATCTCTACAAAAAACTTTTTTGACCATTTCTCTTTTGCGTTTTTCTCTTGCAGCAGTCACTGACAGGTGGTACCTGGAGGCGACCTGGCCAAAGTGATGCGTGCCTGCTGCATGATCTCCAACTCCACGGCCATCGCAGAGGTCTTTTCGCGCATTGACCACAAATTCGATCTGATGCATCTTGGCAAGAACCAAGCAAGTTCTCCGTGCTTCAAACTGCAGGACTTCTGTTTTCCGCCTCGATTCCTATTTTTGTGGTTTATGAATTATTGTATTTATATAACCGGAGGACTTGTTTTTTTTCCCTTCGTATTTATATCATCGCAGGACTTGCCTTCGATTCCTATTTTTGTGGTTTATGAATTATTGTATCTAATCCGATCTGATTTGGATTATTGAATTATTGATTTTATTTAATCCTATATAATTGTATCTTATTGTTCATGATCACTTTTTTTGCCTTCGATTCCTATTTTTGTGGTTTATGAATATTTTATGAATTATTATTGTTTTTTTTATCCGATCTAATCTGATCAAGTTTCATTTGGTCTGATGTTGCCTTCCGTCTCCTGACGCGTAGCGCGATTTCAGTGGGCATTTGGCTGCCGCACAGCTTCTCGAGTTGGCGTTCACGGTGGGTCGTTTGCAGCGTCTGCGTGACTCAGGGGCCCCATGCGTTGTACGCTGATGCCTTGGTTCTGAGTACAGGTCCCAAATGGCTATGGGTCAATATTAACCAATCAATAATTGGGGAGAATAACCAGCAATGATAAGGAAATGTTACCAAAACTATGCCTGAGGCAAAAGGAGCTCTTACCAGTGCTTGAGCTAGTTCCTGGGGAACTTCAATTCACCTCTCCCATGTGCACCCATGGGTTTTTTCTTTTCTTCTTTTCACACTTGGCACCCTCCCCAGGGGTTTGCGAGCCGCAATCGGCTCAGAGATGGGGCGGGTGGATACCGGTATCTGGGAACGAGTGTTTGGTCTTGTGTTGGCTGTGGAGCCCGGCTGTGTAGCCTTGTTTCCTCGTTCCCCAGGTGGCTCTTTGGTAAGCTTTTAATCTGCACATCATTTGGGATCATCACTTGGGTTTCCTCGCTTTCCTGCTTGTGGGAGTGATGGTGGCTGGTGCAGATCACTTTCCCACCTGTGGGTTCATTGGAAATCTGGTATCCCCTGTATATAACTCCGTATGTGTGTTTCTTTGAACAACTACCTCTAGCGCAGCTGTGTGCCAAAAGTGAATGAGCTTTAGCACTATAATTACTCAGATAATGTTGTCACCATACAGTATTGTCGTTGGTTCTGTTCTGAGTACAGCAGTTACAGTACTAGACAGTACTTACATTTGGGAACTTGTGACGCATTGGGATCAATTTAGACAATGGTCCAAGCTTTTAGCATTTTTTCGTTGGCCCTTGATGAGCTGTTTTTAGTAATTTGCCTAGCAATGCCGCGGTATTCAACAAAGGATGAGTTCAGGGTTGGACTTGAGTACCTCGAAGGCACAATGTTTTTGACACGCCGCCCAAGTGACATTTCCAAGAGGATTGTGATCAAAAGGGTAGCTTTGGGCAATGGAAGGGGGTTAGTGCATGCACAGGCCCAATGTCTTGTTTAGTCTGCCATATGGAGCGTTAGTCGCATTGGAATTGTGATCATATCCCAAACGCATAGCAAGCCAATCCTCCCTATATGATGCGAGTGACTGTGATTGCGTGCAGTGACAGAGATCGTTTTTCGTGCCCCAGATGCTAAGAGCAGCTTTTTTCGTCCAAGATATGCGGAGAGGTTGGCGCAAGCGACCATTCAGTGTTGTCATCAAAACCCACCCCAGGTTCTTCAGAATAGCAACCATCAGCGCAAAGACCATAGTAGCCCTTGTTAACCCAATTTGAGTGTTGATGTGGGCGGCTGACCTGAACCCAGCAGGGCACCTAATCAACCGTGGAACGTCATGGAACATCGTGGAACTAGAGACGTTGCCAGCTTCGAATTGGAGCTGCTGGTGTGCCGTGATGCGTCTCCGCTTGGGACTCGCGCATTCTACGTCCTCAAAAGATGTTCCCTGAGGTAGCATACGTCTGATAAGGACTTTGGTTTTCCATCACCTTCATGTGGTGAACCTATGGTTCGCGAAGGTTTTGTTTTGAATTTGCGAAATCTTTTTCTTGGCTAAATTTCATGCGACAGGTAATTGCGTCACGTACTGTCAGAGCAAAAATCTCTCTGTGCCAGTCGAAGCTTTTGGGTGATACTAGGTTCTTTTCTGGGAAAATAAATTCAAGGCAACGCAAGCCTTCATGAATTCCCACCGCATTCCGCAAAAGTTTGGCGAAAGTTTCGCGAAGGTCGGGGCCAAAGCAAGGATAGCAAAACGTGCCGTCCTATTGGCCGAAAACTGTTCGGGGAGATCCTCAGATGGACACATGAGATGTGTGAAGAAAAGGTGAGCAAGGACAGAAACATTGCTAACTTGCAGCCTGGCTTCCAGGCTAACACATTGTTACCCATGGCTGACATATTGATTTCTAGCACAACAAGACGAGATTTGACCCTGCGAAACTTAAAGGTGGGTGTCGCAAGCTTCGCAATTTTTGCTGAAGACGACGATTCCACGGCCAAGGAATTTTGATCAACCCACACCTATATTTTTCCACTTAATTGGCGCGGCTTTCCGCGCGCCGTTCTGACCGTGAAGGCTCTTGAGTGAGCGCGTGTGACATGTATGAATTTGCGTGGCCAGCTGAAGTGTCAGCTTGGGCTCAGAACAGGGAAGCGCGCGAACCATTTCGTTTTCAATCAGAAACTGACCTCATGCAGTGCTTGTCAGCCAGCGAACGTTGGACCATGCCACTTGGCAGGTATTCGAAGCGTGCTTTCGTGCACCATTATGTGGGCGAGGGCATGGAAGAAGGCGAATTCTCAGAAGCACGCGAAGACCTTGCTGCGTTGGAGAAAGACTATGAAGAGGCGAGCAGAAAACCCAGATTGATTACAAAAATGGAGCCCGTGTTTCCAACAGGCAAAGGTAGCAGAACTCCAATGTCGTTTTGATATGCTTTCATGAGATGGAAATCATGGTGCTACCATTCCATGTGTCAAAATTGCAACCACGTTATCCCCCAAAAATGCTGAACCAGGTTGGCATCGAGACAGCAGAAGGCGAAGGCGAAGAGGAAGGCTATGGCGACGAATTCTAGTCGCTCTTAGCCTAGCGTGGAGCAAAATCTTCAGGGTGTTCGTCCAGCATACCAGCTTGCTGGCAGAACGCCGCTTGAAGCCTACTTGGAGGATCCACACTCACCGAGTGTGATGATGAACTGTGCATGAAAAAATGAGAGAGCGGGGTGCGTTTGGTTGGTGTTGGAACCTTGTAGAGGATACATGGATTACTGCTTGGCCAAATATCGTCGGAGGGGGTCAAACGAATTGAACCCAACATGTTCGTGATTTCCTTCGCAACCAAGTACCTCAGGTGAATCCTTGAAGGAACACTTTAGCATGAATGCAACCCTCTACCGTACCCGAACCAACAGATGCAGCAAATCACACACACATTGCCACAACGCTCCTGTTTTTGTATGCAGTTATGGCACCGTGTTATGAAAAAAACATGCAACACCAGCAGGAGTATACGAATCAGCTGCACTAAGGCAAAGAGTTTATGGATTGCTTCGCAGAAGCTCTCACCCGCGAAGAGGCCATGGTGCCAGTTGTGGAATCAAAAACTGGGACGCGAATGGATGCATGACACCGAAGTTAGAGGCATGCTGGGTCTTCGGAACTTGAACATGTGATCCTAGTATAAATTCTTTTGAGACTTGGGGTGATTTGTTCGTTTCATGTCCACATTTACTGTTATCAAAAATTGTAGCTTGCATACTCTCATGAAAGGGAGGGCCTACTGATAGAGACTGCACAATGATCAGTTTAAAACTCATACACCAAATAGCTGAAAGGAGCTCCTGCGAATGATGGGGTGCCCCTATCCACGAACCAAAATTTTGATGCTGACTTGTCAGGTTTAGCTGTTTTCATGATTTGGCTTATCCCAGACGTCATTTCTCCTCTTGGAGATGGATGCTGATTAACATTTGATTCCACACTGCTAGATCCAGCTGTTGACAAACCACCAATGGCGTACTCTTGCTGGAGATTGACCAACTATAACTATAAATTATATACTTGAAATACCCACTTGGCCGTACCCTGCTCCATTTTTTAGCAGCCATCATAACTGCACCAGTCGACATCAATCAGCAATCATGATCTGATTGTGTACATAGATTTAACCAAACTATAATCTCCCAATTGACCATCATTTCCTATTTATTCATGATCAATGGCTATTGATTTATTGACGATTCAACTGGGACCTTGGGGCACCACCATTTCCAGCACCAACTTACCCAACAAAGTCACGATTTGAACCAAGTCAAGTTCAGCACTAAACAAGTTCAAGCTTTGGTGGTTGAATCGCCGTTGATCCACCGCCGTTGATCCACCGCCGTTGATTCACCGCCGTTGATCCACCGCCGTTGATTCACCGCCGTTGATCCACCGCCGTTGATCCACCAGCCCCGGTTGACCCACCAGGGCACTTCTCCGCTGTCGCTGATCGAGCGCCTGTGTTTGCTGAGCTAGACACCTGGATGGGGAGCGCCCCACAGGGGCGCAGCTGCTATGGCTAGGGGTGGTACCAGGCATCAGCGAATCACCCGGTCATATCAGCTGTTGATGACCCAGGGTTCGCCAGCTGAATCTGCTTGGACCTGCCCCCTTTGGCCAACAAAACCTTGCCATACTTCGAAGGCAACAAAGAAATCATTGCGCTGGGATTCTCAAAGCCCTGGTAATTTGATTCCTTAGAGCAGAAGACATGGAGGTATCAAGTTGTAATACTGTTGTGCTCGCGAAAAACCCAAAGTTGGGTTTACCACGATCATTCCTTGGGAAGGCACCCATTTATTGCTTATTTGGCTTCTCCATGTGTGGGAATACTGGGATGTTGTAAGAACACCAGTAACTCGGGACATACCGTCGGCCCCAGAACTTGCAAGGTTCACTGCCTCGCAATTTCTGCTGATATTTGATGACTCGATGACACATCGGCTCTTAAAGACCATGATTTGCAGGATCTAGCATTCGATGCAGAACCGAAAACAAGGTCCAGGTAAGCACGCCAAGCTTTGGGTTCAGATCTCTTCCCTAGGGAAAGTAACCATCAATCAGCCATTGTCCGAACCTGCACTTAACCATTGACCAACTATGGACCAACCACAAAACCCCAAAACTGACTAACCATCTATTTTACCATCCATTTACCATGCATTGATTGACCATTCATCGCAACGCCAACCTTTACCCATGAAACCTCAACGGTGGTTCTGATCACCACCTGGCGCCTTCAGGTCTGGGCGCGGATAGCACCTGGCGACCCTTGCCTTGCGAGGAGGACCTCTCAGGGGGGTGCCTTTGCAACTGCTGCCGGTGCTGCCAGGGCAGCACCAGCTACCCTTGGATGCACCGGTGGTTACCAGCTACCCTGGTTTCAACTGTGTCCAACTTGACGGAGAGAATCTCCAGATCTTTCTTTAGCTGGGGAGTTGGGTTATAAGCTGTACTTCTCACTGGGTTTTGTCTCGATTCAAGTAGCAAATCATCTAAGAAGTGGGGTCCAGGATTTTGTCGGGGACCCTGATGATCAGACATTTTTGAGATTCTTGGCATGGTTTCTCAAGCATCGCACAGTCATTGGAACTTCAAACAGATTTGGACCGGTCAGTCGCCGTGCAGGATGACCGGGGCTATCTCTGGGCAAGGGCCTCAAAGGGCTGGTGTGGCAGCTGCGGGTCGCAAGCTCGTGTCCATTGTTAGCATCGCAAACATGTAGGGTACAGGCTTTGCTGAGATTTTCATTCAGAAATGTCTGGTGATTGACCATGACCCATTCTCATTTCCAAGTAATTAAGTGCGTAGACTGCCCACGCTTAGAAGATAGTTATGCACTAGTGCAGTCAGTTGGACAACTGTTTGTGTTGTTATACCCACGGCTCTGGCTACTTGCCAAGCCAGCATAGTACCACCTGCCATTGTGGGCGATGATATAAGTTGCTGTAAACTCCCTGTCAGTTGCCATTCCTACTCACTTTCTCCGTCGTGTCCCTTTCTCCGTTGTATCCCGTGTTTTTGTTGGTTACGATCATAGTGCCAGTCAACATCTCCTCTGTTGGTTACAGCAAACTGGCCGGAGCTGGCTAAGGTACCCTTCTGAACCAATGGCTGTTGATAAATACTACTTACAGTGTTAACCTTGATTGGGCAGTTGTGAGTTACTAACCATATTACATTAATCAATGTGTTGGTTGGTGATGCCCTAAGAAATCAGGAAATCTGTCATGTTAGCGAGGCAAGTATTGGTTGCGGTCCCTGGACCGGACATGGACTCCCAGGGCAATCCGACCTGCTTGGTTGCTAGTGATTGTCTCATATGATCAATCTTTTTTTCGTCACAATTGACCATCATGAAGTTTTTGATTGGGTACCATAGTCATAATAGTGATGTTTCACTGTATACGGTCAGCTACATCAAACTATATTCCACTATAGTCAAATAGAGTCCAGGGTTAAGTGGAGCTTGATTGAAACCAATCAACATCATCAAATTGGTCGTGGTCACATGGCTAGCTATAATGTTGACCCCAGATTGATGAACCATAGGTTGATCAATTTGGTGGGGGAACCATTTTATAATGGGAAGCCAAGGCTTTTGAGGGATACCCCCTATGAATCATAAATCAATCAGGGCTTATGAATTTGTTAACACGAATGAATGGTTAATAGTCATTTAGCCCCAGTCATCAACCATTCCATTGTTGGAGATTCTATTTTTGACTATTTATGATCAACCACCATAGCTTGAAGAATGGTATCCCCAGTTTCAACACTTATAGTAACCAACCAGCCATTATAGTTGGTATATCCTCTATTCTCAGCCATTATCCCCTTGTTGATAGCCACGGTTAACCACTTAACCAACTAACCATTTCTAGGCTCCTCCTATGGCTCAAGACACCCAACCACCTGGTGAGCGATGCCTCCCTGCGCTTCGTTGCCACCTCCCCAGGCCCTTGGAAGGTTGTTGGCCTTGGCCTTCGTGTACCGATGTCCATGTGCCGTCGCGGTTGGCGATGATGGGATGGGGGCCGAGTCATCCAAGGAAAAAACACACACATGAAATAGATAGATAAGATTGACTCAAGAAGATATTGGCATTAAACATGTTCCTTTTTTCGGCGAAACTGCAGTTCCGCTCTTTCGAGCATTGAATGCGCGCACTTTGAGACACGCACACATACTTGCACACACATACACACACACAAGTATGCATGTGGATACAATGTATGATATGTAAATTTGGGACCAGTAGCGCAATCCATTGACAAGTGATTATCCGCAGCAACTTTTGAGAACAGTTGGTTCTCATTCCCTACTTGTTGAAAAGAACCTGATTCATAAATATTCCTGAAGCCCAGAGCATTAACAAATCAAGCCTTGCAATTAAAACGGTTCTTCATGAATATCATATGACTGCTGGTTAATTAGTGACCAGTTAGTGGTTGATTAGTGGCTAGTCAGTGGTTAATTGATGGCTAATTCCTTATAAATCAACTGGTTATCATGACCAGCAATTCTTTGTTTCCCACTGCTCAAGCCTTGCTTTCTGCAGCTCAGCCAGGCCCTTTGCAGATGTCACTGCTGGTCTTCAAGTGCATCCTAGGACTCCCAGAAATCAGTGCTGAGATGATTTGTTTGGCTTGTACAAGATGATATAGATGATGTTTGTTCGGACCTGGACTAAAGGTGTGATGACTTGTGGCCTCAAAGGCATCGCTACGTTACTGGCCATTTCAAGATACTGTGAGGCACAAAGATGGCAACCAAACTATGGCGCTAGCTGAAGTCAACATGGCGACTTGTCAACATGGAACAGGGTGCCAACATGAGCTATCGGTGGAAAAACATAACCAACCAGCAGTTGGGGAGATAACCAAAACTCTGGTGGAAGCACCCAACAACCATGGCTGTGGGAGTACCTTGCCATGAAAGTTCACTTCATAGCTCTTTTTTTCGGGAACCCGCCATGACCTTGACCTTGGGTCAACTGCAAGGAGTGCCTCTTCGTCCTGGAGATGTGCGACAGCACGGGAACCCAACCATTGCAATGGATCCTTGCGAAGCCATGGATCGTTCTGAAGCAGTGGCTGGTTCTTAAGTTCATCACTGATCACCATTGACCAGCATTTACCATCACTTAAGCCTCATCTTCAACCACTCCGGACCATTGCAAGAGAACATGTTTGGACCGTGCTAGGCATCACCAACCGTTATTCAGGGTAGATGCCGTCTATGAATCATTGCTAGCCGTGTCTAAGCATGACTAGTGATTACCAACTATTCTCCACCATCCATGATTGACCAAACCTCATCTCAGTGAAGATGCTGTCGCCCAGAATGGATACAGCAGGGACGTTGACTTGGGAGCTGCCGAGACTTGGGGGTGAAGCTTCCAGCGAAATTCCGAAGTTGTCTGGGACAAGACTTGAAGCCCAGGCTGGATCCAGACTTCTGGAACCATCGGGTGGGGAAGCCCAGCCTGATGTCGCAGATCACCAGACATGGCAGCCACGGCAGGTTGTGGTTGGTTTTGGTCAAAGATGATGATTTGGGGATAGTTCGGAGGTAGCTCCAAATGTTGGTGGATTCTAAAGTAGCCTTGTTTATGGATCATGACATATCCATTTGATCCCATTTGGGTGCCAAAACACCCGATGACGCGGTGCCAACTGAAAGTGATGCAGCTTCGCAGGGCACGCAAAAAACGACAGCAAGTAGAGGCAGGTAGTGACCAACAGATGGAGTCAACAGGTTCAGCCCTCCCTGTTGCCCACCCCAATGATGGCCTCCCTTTGGGCCCCTCTATGGTTCATAAAGATTTTGAAGCAGACGAGAAGATGGCAATGCTTCGTGGCCTGCTGATTGTTGCAGGTCAAACCCATCTTGCAGCCTGGCGGGGCAGAGGAGAAGCGTGTGCGGCCACAAGAGAATATCCATTGATTTAGACGCAGAACTTCAGCTGGTTCTAATCCACTTCAGCTGTTTTTTTTGGAGTGATTTTTTTTGAATGAAACACATGAGGAACAGTAATGACTATGAACCACTATTGAGAATCACCAATGGGATGAGCAGTGCATCCTGATTGGATCATGGTTTCCCCAAGTGCCTTCCGATGCCGTGCGCGTGTTATGATGCAGACAAAGCATAGAACATCAATTCCTGGTAATATGCAGCGACTTGCACGCACTCCAATGATATCAATCTAACTATTTTGAGTTGTTGTTGTTGTTGTTGTTGTTGTTTTTGTTGTTGTTGTTGTGTTTGGTGGTGCTTCTGCTCCTGCTGCTGCTGCTGCTGCTGCTGCTGCTGCTGCTGGTGTTGCTGTTGTTGTTGTTGTTGTCATGTCCCACCATTTCCCAAGCTATAGGACAACTGGGATGAGTTTTCCTTCCACCCCAGCCACTCGAGGAGAGGCAGCAGCAATTGGTCTCCTGGGGTGCGGAACCCAGCTCCGATTCGGGTAGCTGTGGGAAACTGCTGCTCGAGGGAATAGGGAACCCCCAAGAATGGCTATGTAGTTTATGAGTATAAATGGTCAATAGTGGATGATTTGGCGGTACCCCTATTTTGAGAAACATCCACTTACAAGATGTAATAAGAGTTGCACCACGGGCTTCTGGCCAGATCGCAATGCATTACTGTGATGAACAGGAGAGCCCTTGGCATTCGTTCACCTGGTTTGATTCAGGAAATAGTGCAGCTCAGCGAACCTCCGAATCAGGGCACTTCCAATGCATCTATTTTTCCAAAAAGATCGATTCATCACTATGATTCAACATGTTGCTTTCATATCCCCAACGGGACAGAGATCCATTGATCATTCCACCGATGATGCCATTATGGCTCATTGTCAAGCAATCATCAGCATACATGCCCATCTGCTGTGTAGTTTCAGATCTTGTGAACAACTATCCTTCGAATGATTGGTCTGTTGAACTGCACTGGGGAGAGATTCCACCAGGCATGGACCAGCTGACCTTCACTTCAGCCGATGGAAGCAGAGAGCCCGGCAGCCAAGGAAGGGTTTGGTAGCACTTGGTGATGCCCAAAACAGTTGAAGCACTTGGATTTGGGTTTTTCGGCGATCTTCTGGACTTTCATAGTTGGAAAATGATTTGGTGCAGCTGTTGGTGCATGAAACATGAGAACCCATCATTGTCCCACCATTGTTGCTATGGTTGCTGATGGTTAACCAGCAATATTTGCATCGTTGAGAAGTCTTGGACACCGTGAGATTCGAGCTGCGCCTCCGAGGTTGAAACCCAACGGAGCCAACGTGCCCGTCACAGAGCAAAACAAGGAGGCCGGATGGTGCCGTTGGTGGTTCCCCAGCGGTGCCTGTGAACCAGTGCTGAAAAACCTGGTTTGTAGGGCTTAGAGCGAGCGTTGACGCCAGGAATCAGGCCTGACATGTGGATCCGGCTTTCGTTTTCGCAGTCTGGTTGGGGGAAATTCGGCCCTGCTGGTTGTGTCCCTACTGTAATGTTTTTGTTGATAGCCTCTGGTCATCAACCATAGATGGAAATTGGCCATTCCCGAGAGGTAAAACATCTACAGTCATGGTGGACCAGCTATGTTAGATAACCAGGGGGCAACCATCAGTTTTCATTCATCAACTTTCAACCATCAGTTTTCAACCATCAGTTTTCATTCATCAACTTTCAACCATCAGTTTTCAACCATCAGTTTTCAACCATCAGCTTTCAACCGTCAGTTTTCAACCATCAGCTTTCAACCATCAGTTTTCAATCATCAGCTTTCAGCCGTCAGTTTTCAACCATATGCTTTCAACCATCAGTTTTCAACCATCAGCTTTCAACCATCAGTTTTCAACCATCAGCTTTCAACCATCAGCTTTCAAGCATGAGTTTTCAACCATCAGTTTTCAACCATCAGCAGTAGATATATTAACATATATCAACCATTATTATCCACTGGCAAACGGTCAATAATAACGGTTAGCCAACAGTTCGGTGCCCAAAGATGGTGAATGTGGGCTATCTTCCTGCATGATGGTCGCGGCCTCCCAGCTGTTTCTTCGTCCTGAAGAGAGTTGATGGGTCTACCTGTCGATGCGAGGATTCTACCGGTGGTACACTCCAGTAATCTAACAGTTCGCAATGGAAAAAAACTCAATATCTTATAGAGAAACTCTGGGAAAGCATTGTACCTGGTGGATTTTCATGAATTTGCCATTGTTAGCTTAGATTACCAGAGGGTACTTACCATAATATAGTTGCCTGTACAAAGTGCTGAACCAACTTAAATTGGGGTACCACTGTGTGGTTTTCCCTTGTGTAGCTTGGGGGTGGGCTCTTGGGCCGTCAAGCTGTTCCAGGAATATGCGCAGCTGTTGTGTGAAGATTTCCTCATTGGACCTATCCGACCTGAGATTGGATGCCCTGATGCTCAGAGGGGGTCTCGTGTTGACCCAGCTTTCGATCATGGCAGCTTCCAACTGGTCATTCGCAATTTCCTCCATTATTGTGTGCTGATTGGGTCCGCATCATTTTTTCAGTTCGTTGGTCGTTGGTTGCCCATTCTTAGTTGGTGGATACACTCTGGATCGCCAAATCATTGTAGGTTGCCAATCGGAGACCAGTCATTATGTGCAATCCCCTGCAGTTTTACCATGGCTAGCGTTTGCTTTCCGTGAAGCATGGACAGTTCTTTAACGCAGTGACTTTACATGACCTATTTATTGCCAGCAGAAAAGACTGAACCCTAAGAGATTCTCGGATTCTGACGTTGCTGACATTGCTCCTAGCAGGCAGATGAATCCACACGCGGAATTTGCATCATGGTGTCTGGAGTTTTCATGATTGAACATCCGCATGAATTATGAATCATGACAATTGTTAGCTTAACCATTAATGACCCCTAATCAATGGCTAATTAATTGTTAACTAGCCATTGATGATCAATGCGCGTGATAGAATCAAGGTCCTACTCTTGGGGAGTGATAGTTTGCTTGATATGCCAAGGATTTCGTCAAGTGATTTTGTCCAGCTGCTTTTGTGCTTTCCTCCGACCTTTGCACAACGCTTTCAAGAAGCACATTCTGCCCCTACAGAATACGTGTCCAGCTCTTGACACAGAATATCCACACCATACTTGTGCTAGATACAATATACGCATGAAGTATGTTTCTATTTTCATATATATATATATAGATATAGATTTGCCAATATACCTAGCTAGACATACATACCATATTTATATATAGCATATACATACACATGTAGTATATAATACTTGCACTTCCACCCACCGTGGATTTCTCATGTCCATCCCATGGTTCCGTTCAACGAAGACCCCTGGGACCAGCGCTGTGGTCCAGGCCTCATCATGGGCTTTCACGAGTTGGTCCCCGAGGAAACTGCTGGTGATTCCGTGACGTGCAGCTGGGGTTAGGGGATCCTAGGATATAAGTATGGTAAAATACGCTAAAATCATGGTTAATCATGGGTAGAAACGGTTGATAATGGTTGATAATGGTTGATTATGGTTGGTAATGGTTGACAACGGTCAATGAACTGGGATGTAATCATGGCGGTCGACCCTAAAGGGTGGCTGGATGAAGCCCGTTACTAACCATGGTTGTCATGCCATCAGTTCCGAGCAGGGGGGGTGCACATGCTTTCCGAAAGCCACCAACACGAGATGATTGAGGGCAGGTCAGTAGCAAGTCAAGAGGTTGCCCAGGATGAGGTGTTGGGGCCATGGGGATTTCCCCGGCGGTTGTTGTTCCAGCTGCAGCGAAAGAGATCATTTCTGGTTTTGATCGAGAGTCAACCAGATCAACCAGATAATGGGAGATCCATTATCATAAAAGATCATTTCATGGTCTTCCAGCTAGTTTCTCATACTCAACCAGGACCATGGTTTCTCATCAACACTAGTTTCAAGCAAACAATGGGAGATCCAATTGCGAATAAACCATCCCAAATTTTGCCACGGGTTCTGATTTACCACCTGCTCCCCTTATTTGTTTTTCGAGGGATGATGGACTTGCCTTGCTTGAAACATAAAGATATGATGACCTTGGAGGTCCTGGCGATTGATAAAAGGTTAAACCTACATTGAACCTACCGCTTTTGGGCTGGGGTCGACCCGCCAGCAGGCTCCCCTGTAACCAACTACGCCAGGATCTGTTGTCCGCCAGCAACCTGGATGTGGGGATCCCCGGGACGGCACCATGCGTGGCTTGTTGTGAAGCTTCATCGGCTTGCAGTTCCTGACACCTGGAAAAAGAGGTACAGATCCAGTCGTGCCACAGTGAAAATTGCTGGCAGTCTTGCAGATCAAACAGAGGCATATTCTACGGTGCATTAATGAGTGAGAACATGGTTAAAACATGTTAAAACTTGTGATGAAAGGACATGAGTCGTAAGTACTGCCGTTTTTCCACAAAGTGCGTGTATTAATCAGTCAGGTAGCTGGCCACAAGTACACGAGCTAGCGAACTTTTTGGAATCAAGTCATGTGTGATCGACAATCCCATTGCGGCACTGCCTGCGTATGGCCTGTAAAGGACTACTACAATTCATGAACTGAGTATATTTCATCATTACCTCACCCTCTGTTGGTTGTGATCCCTTCTTATTCACCGACCATTCAGCACTGTCGCTACTGTAAGCGATGTTAAAACGACCACTCCACAACCATTAGCCATCCATCAACGATCACTTATCCACGATCTAGCCAGCAACCAGCCTTCATTCACACTGTCAGCCATGAACGAACCAAACATTAAAGGTGTTTAACGATCATTGAACCACCTTTTACTAACCATCAACGGGCTATCAATCAACGAGCTATCAACCGAACCATCAACGAGCTATCAGCCGAACCATCAACGAGCTATCAACCAACCATCAACCATCATTAACCAACTTTCAACAACCATTCTATACTTCACTATTATCACCTGGCTCGTTTCATGGATCTTTACTTTGGACCAGGCAGAACAGCTGCGCATGCTGATCTGCCAGGGCCTTGTTTGCACGGGGCTTTGTTCCCTCGCGACTCTGGAGAGATCCAACCGGGTGTCATCAACCATTCTGAACCATCATCACTGAAATTGAAATTCGAAGCAATTATCACCATATATCACAATCAATATCTATTCTATCAGTTTTGCAAATGGCAGTTCCAAAGTTTAAGTTTTGAAGTTTGATCAATTTGTAGATTCTTATGAGTATGAACCATAGCCAAATCTCATGAAGCATTATCAACGGCCACAATCAACCAACAACGACTATTGACGATGGTTTACTATCAGTGTTCACCACTGTAAACCCGTACGCGGCCCGGCCAGTCAGCAGTACCTATCTACAGCAACGAATCTCGGGAAGATCAAGTTCAGTGATATTCTGGGTATGAGGGTGAAGAACATACTGAGGTGAACTGAGTCGAGAAATGATTCGGGTACAGTGAAGTACTTCAAAAGATCATAGGGGTTCACCAAAACTGATCAAGGTCTTGGTTAGAATATATTACAGTAGAATATCTTACTGTAAAATGATGATCATTCTTGTGGCGAACAGCGGGTTCTACACCATAGCTTAGCTGAATTAGTGCTGGAGTTGGCATTGCGACTTGGCGATGGCGGCGATGGTAAGTGCCAGATGTTGCGGAGATTGTTGGCACCCCAAGGTGTCGATACATTTTTGCCAGGAATATGACGGAATATGGGGGTTTCTCAAAATAGGGGACCCCAACAATGGATGGTTGATTACCATCAATGGTTGATTTTGGATGATTTGGAGGTACCCTCATTTTGAGAGATCACCATATCGTTATCAGGAAACACATGGACACTACATGCAATGCACTTCATTTTAAAGGGGTTGAGGATGGAAGTCAAGCGAAGTGCATGGGGAGCTAGCAGCCTAGCAATTCTCAGGAATCGTCGATATGGCTTACGGTTCTTTGGTATCATTGGGTGGTATCGGAAACTTACATATTTGATGATGATGATGATGATGATGATGATGGTGGTGATGATGATGATGTTGTTGTTGTTGTTGTAAAATAGTACATACATGCATACATGCATACTCGCATACTCGCATACTCGCATACTTGCATACATACATGCATCCATGCATCCATGCATCCATGCATCCATCCATCCATACATACATACATGCATAATTTCTTTTCGTATGTACACACACATGCACAATAATGGGGCACTAGTGCCTTGGGACTAGCCCTTTTTTCGAAGCACCCAATCTAATCAATCCATGACATATAATGGCCCCCAATAAACCACCATCAGTTTCACCAGCTCAATAGCTTTGCCGTCAAATATCCCATTGAGCGCTGGATCTTCTATGATGTTCACAGAGGTTCCAACGGATTACGTTACCTCGTGCAGTTCCAACGGATCAGTTGCAGTTCTTACAGGTGGAACCAATGAGTTGGACGTGGACGAGTGGGAGCAATACGCTGTCACTGAGGGGCCCCCGCAGGTAGCATCCTCAGAGCCCCTGTGTCAGTTGGCAGGGTCCCAGTGAAAGACCGAGAATGGGCGAAAATATTTGGTTAAGGATTTTTATTATTATCGCCAGAGTAACTATTGGCTAAGGATTTTTAACCATGAATTGACTATAATAATTTTAACTAATTGGTTCAGGATTTTTATTGAAATAATAGGTGTTGAGAGTAACTTTCATCATTGTGTATGTCATGGTGGTTCACACTTACAACAATCTCGTTTTGCCCCCAATGTGTAAATATAAATGCGTACAGTATGAATATATAGTTATATATCTACATACGCATTGTCATAGTTGCTATGATGTTCATAGATGTTTTCAGATCCCTGTGTTCCGCTTGCAAACTGTCTTACAAGTATCACAAGCTGTCACAAGTACTGTTTGAATGGAGCCATGTCGTGAAAACCAACTACTGTATATTTGCGATCATGAGTTACGGCCAACCAACCATTACGAACCCGTTCAGTCATAGCTGGTATGAACCCATCAACCATCACTATCCACCAACTAACCATAGTCATTGATTCACGGTTTTTCCAACTCAATATAGATTATAAGCAAAACCGATGAAGGTCAGTATTCAGCATAGTATTGACCATTAGCGGACCATCAGTTAACCATCAACTAACCAAAGTCTCGACCGCTTATTAGCCAAAAATGATTATTCATCATCATTAATTATTAATTAACCATAGTTTTTACCATACTTAACAATAGTAACTATTCACAACAGTATTAATCATTGTTATGACCATAGTATTAAACATAGTTTCAACCCTAGCATTAATCATAGTTCTTCATCTAGTTCTAACCATAGTATCTAATTTGTATTAACCATAGTATCAACCATGCTATTCACCATAGCACTAAGCGTAGCATTAACCACAGTTTTAAGCATAGTTTTAACCAGAGTTTTAAGCAGAGTACTAACCATTCATTACCCTCATGAACCAGGGTATAACTATAGTACGAACTACTCTCATCAACTAACCATAGTATCAACCATAGTATGAACCATCATTAGTATTAACCATAGTACTAACCATATTATCCAGCATAGTATCACGCATAGTATCAACCATAGTATTAACCATAGTACTAACCATAGTACTAATCATAGTCTAACCCTCATTACCAACCATTTGTTACTATGGTACCAACCATGAACCATAAAATTTCCAGCAGTTTTCTCTGCATGGACTTGTTGCGCCGAGGTCATTGGCTGGTTCTTCGATTGGTTGCGCAAGCAGTGGGGGTCGGCAGTTAGTGCAGCGGTTGGATGTTGGTGAATGGCGAGTTCAGCCACCATTGTTTGATGGGAAATAATGATGATAATGGATGAACATGGATGAAAATGGATGATAGTTATTAATGATAGTTATTAATGATTGTTATTAATGGATAATATTGTTTGATAGGAAATTATGACTATCATTATTTCCCATCAAACAATGGAATAATGATTATAGTATAATGATACTACATAATCATAGTTAATCATTGATTCCGTTGGTAATGATAATGATAGTTGTAAGAATTATTTATGGCCGATATTAGATGATAATGCTAATGATAATGGATGAAAATGGATGAACACGGATATAATGGCAATGGTAATGATAGTGGATGATATTGAAACATGGGCGGTTAATGATGATAATGATTACGCACCATGGTAATGATTGTTGATTGTAGGATTGATTATTGACCATGGTTTTCAATAAAGATGATCGATAATTTTGGATATTGATCATGATCATTGAGTCATGCTTAAACATGATTCTTCATTGGTAATGCTTCATAATGATTTTTGATATCGAGAATGTTTGTGAACATGGTCATGGAACAATGGTTCGCCAATGTGGTAATCATTGTCGATTACTACGAATAATGATTATGAACCAATGGCAAATCAATGATGAATGACATTGGCAATATTTAGTACTGTAATGAGTATTAATGATGATTGTCAATGGTATTCATCATAAGCAGCTGGTCAATCAATGGTGAATCAATGGTAAATGACATTTACCATGGTCAAGAATGATTTCGAATAATGATGTTGATGGTAAGAATGGGCTAGTCAATGCCGAATAGAAAGTAAATCAGCAATTGATTATCATCACTATTGACTATATATGTTGGATGCTTACTGAAATGTACCACGAGTTTTCCTTGAATCAATGCAATGTCAAATCACAGGGAAATAATGACCATTACTTGTTGATGGTAAATGATGGTTAATGGTACTTTGTCTATGATCATTCAATGGTAGACAATGGTAGCAATCAATGGGTAGTCATGATTGACACTTGCTCAGAATGGCCGCTGAACATGGTTCATAACCAAAAGAACAGGTATGTCCATATTCGCGTGTGTACCCCTAGACCATGCACGGTTGGTTGAAATTCCACGGGTTGAGTAGTACCTTCCAGACATGGACTCCAACTGCAGTAACATGGGAACTTGAAGAAGCCAAAAATTGTTGGAAGATCTAATGTTTGCATTTCTGTCACGCTGGGGCTTTGCCGGGTCCCAGAATCCAAGTTGGATATTTGACTACACTAGAAGGTAGTCGACAATCTAGAAATCCTAGTTTGGTGCCGAAGTTGGTCTGCTACAAAATAAGTTACAATTTAGCAACACACTAGGCACCAAATGGCACCCAATCTAGGTTATAATTCAGCAACACATAGGAAAGCTTCCCATAAACCTTGATGTCACATTGTGGGCACCGATATAACCTTGACATAGGAAAGCTTTTCATAGAAGAGCGCTGGCAGGTCCAAAGTGGCGCGCTCCAAGATGTTGGCCTTTGTCACCGGCTCCAGCGTCCAGGGAGCCCAGTTGGGTGCCAGTTCCCGTGGCTTGGAGGGCGAGGCTCAGGAGCTGCTGGTCAAGCGTTCCGGGCACCCGGGAGCCTGGTAGGGCAGACCATCTTGGCATCTTCCAAGATTTGAATAGACTTGATGCTTTCAAAAGTTCAGAATGAAGTCGATTCGCCGAGAATTTCCTAGGACTTGGATTAGGGCTTGAAATGGCTTGAATGAAATTCTGGAAGTGGGAGCTTCACACTCTTGCACTTGGGCTTCAAACCTTCGGTTTGACGATTGGGACGATTGTGAAGTAAGATCTCACTGCCAACGGGAGGGAGCAGTGTTTGGTGAAACCACAAGTAGGTGACTCCATGGGTTCTGCCCCCTGAGGTTTTGCCCTGTGGTTGGCAGGGCTTGCGAGATCCCCAAGGACACCGGTTCCCTTCACAGCGTTTTGGCAACATTAAGAAGTGACTCATATCCCCTTCTCAATCGATGCTGAATCATTCAACCAGTGCTAACCATCATGAACCATCATTGATACCACAATTAAGCATCAGTATTCGTGATTAGCCATGATTTACTATGATGAATCAATCATCATTAGCCATCCTGAGCCATCATGAAACATCATCAGCTATCAGTGGTCCTTTCCGAAGCAATTTGCTGACAATGATAGTCAAACCATTCTCAACCACCATAAAACCACCATATCATTGCTTCACAATTGCTTTCCACAATATCATTAAACTTGGCATCAGCATTGCTTACCCGTTGCTTCACCTTTGGTTTCCCGTTGCTTCCCCGTTGGTTTCCCAAACGAAAGCTCAGTCGGTAGGACGGTACCTGCCTTTCCGCGTGCAGATCGAGGGGAATGCCACGGTGGGCGGGCTGCATCGTTGGGGGCAACGAGGATCCTCCTTGGGAACTGATCAGTAACTACGAACGGATCATTGGTATTATTGATCATCATTGTTGATAGATTGTGAGTGAATTGCAGTCATTGACAATGAATTACAGTTTTTGTAGGGGCTAAATACTCCTTAATGATTGGCTTGTTAATGAATCGCAGTATTGCTGGAGACCAATGATCCTCATGATTTCTCATTCATGATGGAATGTGCAGGTCTTTGGGATCCCCAGTGGATCCCAGTTTTTGAGACCCGTTGCAGGGCATGTTTTTGGAGAGCCCGGCTTGAAGAGATGCAGTACATGGGCCATTTCTTGCAGCCAATGTTTGACTGTATCTATTACCATAGGTTTACCCGCATCACCTCCTGGGCACCTTGGGTATCTATTGCCAGCTGAAAAACGGAAAACGCATACTGTAAGAAGACTACCACTGTGTACAGTGAAATCATTGATTTCCCGCCCTAAATCAAGACAGCTTGGTGCTTGAAACCCTGTGTTGCTAGTCTTGATTCAGCAACACTGCAGCTAGGCACTTCCATCTGCACATACGTGCACCAATTTGCTGGTTCCGCACCCAGACTTTTGATGGCGGCTTGCGCAGCA
This sequence comes from Symbiodinium kawagutii, assembly GCA_009767595.1. NCBI lineage: Eukaryota > Dinophyceae > Suessiales > Symbiodiniaceae > Symbiodinium > Symbiodinium kawagutii. Next base: position 35,549 of record VSDK01017110.1, on the reverse strand, counting down.
GCAGCGGCAGGAAAGGATCAAGAGGCTTGCCAGTCTCAAAGATCTGTAGTTTTAAAGTGCGTTGAAAGGATTTTTTCGTAGCCTGGGTTGAGCAACCTTATCATTGGCTACATGCTACCTATTGTTGGGGTTGTTACCGGGGAGCAAAAAAGCACAAACGGATGACCAGTAACACTCCTTTCAATGGAAGTATGACCAAAATAATTTGCGGTTGGTTTGTGTTGGTTATCTTCCACTGATGGTTGCCTGCTATCGGTGTCACTATTTCAACACCCAAAACTCGGATTGCTTCTCCCAAGTTCGTACCATATTTTTAGCACGCCATTGACAACGCTATCAATCCTAAGCGTGCTTAAGAATCTTCAGTCATTGACAATCGCTGTTGTTGATGAACCCGTGTTTCATTGTTGCCATGATTGAAAATTCCGAACCATCACGACTCATCATTTTCATGATACGATGTAGTTATCTAGCCATCATTCAGCAAAAATAATGTATCCATGATTAACCATCGCTAATCATCATTGAATAGCATCAACCACCACTGACCATACTGGCTTTGAAGCATTGCAACCCATCCCAAACCATGATAAAAGCATCACAAATTACCTCATAAACCATCATTAATCACCCCGAACCATGATAAACCATCACAAATATAAACCATCATAAATCACCCCAAACCATGATGAGCCATCACAAATACAAACCATCATAAATCACCCCAAACCATGATGAACCATCACAAATCACCTCATAAACCATCATAAATCACCTCGTAAATCACCTCAACCATTCTGAAGTCATTGGCTCCCCCGAAATATTGCCTTTCAGGTGCTCCCACCGGTGCTGGACCGTTGGGAGTTGGAGCGGCGTTTGACAAAGGCATCGGATTGGCAGATTCGGGGTGACCGAAGGGTTGTCACATTGTTCGATGATGGTTAATGACTGGTTGGTGGTTTGAAACATTTTTTATTTCCCTGGTAGTTATTAACAATTTTTTTGGTTGACTAATATTTTTCATACGGGTTGAAAGCACCAAGCCGTGATAGTTTGGTTTGGGATGCTAATTGTTGCTTTGGTGATGGTTAGTTGTTGGTTGGCGATGGTCAGTTGTGGGTTGGTGATAGTTCGATGATGGTCTAATTGTGATTAATGAGGGTGAATGATGTTTTTTTCAACAAGTGATGCTGGTTCGTTGTGGGTTGCTGGTAGTTCGATGATGTTTTAACGATGGCTTATGATGTTTTTTTTCAGACATTGATGATGGAAGGTTGTTCGTGATGATGGTTAATGATGGTAAATGATGGTAAACGATGCTTTTCTTCACACATTGATGATGCTTAGTTGTTGGTTAATGATGGTTCATAGTGATTGAGAACTGAATACCGCACCTGTTTGATAGGAAGCTTTGTCAAAAGGCATAGCATACAATGGCTACAATGGTATGTGGTGCACTCACGTATAGTTAAAAACAGTCATACCATTGACCATAGTATGAAGCCGTATATAATGGTATCAGATTGTCATATGGTAATACATGCAATGGTATTGTAGGGGTCTAATGGTATATAATTGCATGAAGATTATTTAATGATAGAATAGCAAGATGGAATGACGGTATGACGATAATCTGGGAGCGGATATCAACCAATCAACAGTATGGAAGTAGGTCATACCCATTTCTTGCCGAAGATGGGTCAATGAAGGTCCCTTGAAGGACTCGCCTGCATAGTTTGGGGATGAACTAGAGTAGCATATGGCCTCACTGCCATGGCTCAGAAACTGAGATGCTTGGGGGTGCCCTGTTGGATCATCAGAGCTCTAGATTGCTTTCATGTTGCGTTGTTGCCGTCCATGTATTGCACTGTTACAGGATTGTTGTCATATAGCCGCAATAGATGACAAGATCGTGGCATAGAAGAAGCAGTTGCTAGCAGTTGACAATTTGTGATTTTCATTGGCATTAAGAAAGAATGCAAGTGACAATAGGCAGTGCTACAACAAAGGCTTTGACACAAATGAAGAAATCACGCTTAGTCCTATGTTTCAGCAGGCCAAGTCCAGGTCTGCTTTTACCTGTTGATAGAAGAATAAGACTGTATTCGTTTGGTGAATTGAATGTCAATCCCAATGACCACTGGCAGACAATAGATGACAATATGGGTACGGGAGCCATCAGAATGAAGCTACCAACACCATGATGAGCAACTGGCCATGACAATTCTTCGGTGCGTCACTTGTGGAATCATACCATGCCTAGCACCCCCTGCACCCCCTCACCCTTGGGCGCTGCTCCAGGTCTTGGAATTTGCAGGTCGAGAAATGTTGCTGGCATGACAGCACTCAGTCGCGGAGCTGTGGGTTGCTGCGATCACGGCGTTTTTCCTAAGCAGTGACTCTGAGGCACAGTGGAAAGGACCCAAGATAATCCAAGATGTCTGGATTTGGAAAAAAAGACTTTATCAACCATCATATTTAGAACCATTCTTAACAACCATTTGAATTTGGAGTTCAGGAGCTTTCGCAACCCTTCCGGTGTGCTTCAGTGTGTATTTGTAGGATGCAACAGCTTTGATTTGATCGACTGGGACCTAAAAGATATGAACAACGCCATGACAAGAACGACAAGTAGAGCAGTAGCAAGTACAATCTGGCATTCTGGTTGGTTAGGGATGGTGGTAATCCGATACTATATACAAAATATTATCAACCATTACATATCAACAGCCATCCTCAACAACCATGATTGGTCACAGTCAACCATTGTTAACTATTCTTGACTACCATTATCAAAACCTTTGCTGATAAGCAACCAATGGCTATTTTTATAACAATTATTGACAACCATTATCAACGAGCATCAAACCTTTGTGATCTGATTATAATTGACAACCAATACCCAAACGTGCGCTTAGGACAAACATGACTAAAGAGATTACAAGACTTACTAAAGTTTACTAAAATGAGACCTTGGTTTAGTGACTAGATTGGGATACATATCCCATTCTGAGTTTACTAAAGTTACCGAAGATGCTTCCTGCGGATCGTTCAACCCCTGGCTCACCGCTGTTTCACGCGGAAAGCGGCCGAGCTTTCTGGGGCCCGGAAGGTGTCCTTCGGAAACCGTGCAAACTGTTGGAAGGTGACACTAGTGGTTTATCAGGGTTTACATTGGTTAATATGAGTGGTTGATCATGGTCATTAGCGGTTTATAAATTTTAGCGGGGTTAACATTGGTTCACAAGTAACGACCATGATTAACAACTGCTAATCACTTATGGTCATTATTATGCTAAACAACAAATTTGCATTGTTTAATTGAATATTTTGATGGTGATTTGTTTTACCAGAAAAGCGGCTGAAAGATTTGTGACCGCATCAGACTCATCAGACCTGCCCGATATGTACCGACCATGAGCTGAGTTGACAATACCCGACGCTCGCACAGAATTGGGGATCCTCATATGCTGGAGAATGCACTTAAAAATGGTCAGCAATAGCTATAGGTATACAGTAACTCTGGTGAACTATTGAGAACAGGATTAGAAAGCCATTTATCAACCATGTCTACAAGTTAAACATGTTTTTTTTCAATGAACCATCTGCAACTATGAAACATGTTGATTCTGCTTGTAAGTTCCATGAGAGACACCAGGGTGTGGGGCCCCTTCGCGCGGACGCAGCCCGGCCGCGGAGTTTCAGCGCTGACACGTTGCCGCGCTCAGCTTGGAAGATGATCTGGTGAATGGGTGGTGAATGGTCAGGTTAGCGGTGAATGCTTGGTGAAGCATGGTTAGTACTGCTTATCAGCGGTGCTGGATAACACATGGTTGACAATGGTCAGTAATTGGCTAATCATGATATATAGTACGTACAAGTAATTAGTAAAAGTTTGTATTGGTGAGCACTGGTTGATAGTGGTTGACACCGTTTAGTAATACCAGCCTGCTGAAGCCACATGGGAATCAGTCTTTTCCACCCTTCGTTTGTGGGTCTGTCAAGCCTCGTCTTTACTGCGTGCTGATGCTTGTTATCCTGGCATGGAATTTGTGAGTTTACAGGGAGGTCCTCCCAAGGACTGGCCGAAATGACCGTTTCCACTGGGAAAGCCGATAGTGAACACCGGGGTGAGCAGATTGGCATCAAGCTGCGGCCGAACATGGTCGTGTTCCGCTCATGGGTTGGAGGTGGTTGAAGCCGCCTAGCTACAGAGCTTGGGATCATCCTGGAAGCATTGAGCATCATTTGTCCCCTAGTCAACCACACTTGTTTGCATGATTGTTTGTCACCATTAGCAACCCTCATTTGACCAGTGTCAAACCATTGTTAACTGACCATCATTTTCCCACTATCAACCACTACTGGCCATTCTGAAGCTTGTATATATATATATATATATACATATACACAAATTACGGTTTATGATAGGCTAAGCCTTCTGAACCATGACATATTCAGCATTGACCATTCTTCATCTTCTCACTAAAAACTAAACCATCCATTTTCAAGCTGATCACTAACTAATCACCATAAAACCATTCATTTTCAACAATTTTTCACCACATTTCACCATTTCCAAGGCCTGATTTCTGCTGGTCGTCCTCCCCCGCGCAGGTCATGCCATGATCCTCTGGGAGGAGCCGCATTTCGGCTTCAGCTCCCAGAGGCGACACTTCGAAGATGCCCGGAGGCGTGGGCGAGTCGGTCGCCTGCGCGCCCGTGACGCCACCCCCGGTGACACCAGGGGGAGTGACACTTGAGGACCCAAAAAATCGTGGCAGGTTGGTGGTTTTATAGGCGGTTTAACCAAGGTAATAATGGTTGATAGTAGGGGATTATAAGCAACAATAGTGGTTAAACAGCTACCTGGTTGGTGGTATGCCTGACATTTTGATTATTTTCCGCAGTATTCATTGACAATAGGATGGTTGACTCAGATTTTTCAGGTTCAAACCACCAACTAGGTTGGCTTATCAGTATTCATATGTATACATTGCTAATCTTGGATGATTTGGGGGTAGAACTAGCCACCTCAAAACGGGTTGTCATGGGTTATCCATAGATATTTTCAACGCTGCCAGAACCGTGGCTTCACTCAACGGAAGAAGCCAAAGCTGCACGTCGGTTGACCGTGGCCTAGTCACCGCGCAGTGAGGGGCCTGATGACCTGACGCAGGAAGAGTGGTGCCACATTTGGCATCCGCGGAGTGGAGGATCCAGTCTTCTTGAGGCCCCGTGGGGACTGCTTGGCAGGAGTAGGTTACATGTAGGTTACATGTAGGTTACATGTGGGTTAGATGTTCATGACTTTTAAGCAAGATAGGTATACATAGAATGTATGCGTACGTGACGCTGGTGATGCTCGATACTTACTTCATCTTGCTTCTAGCCTTCTAGCTAATTGATATAGGGGATGCCAAGAAGACCAGTAGTGACCAATTAGTGACAGTTGGTTCTAGGTGGTTAAGGAATAAGTTGTTGTATTGCAAGAGTCAGTCCATTTCGCGCGGGTGTTTGGCAAAAGCTTTTGTAACGCGAAGCAGCAACTTCTGATTTCTTTGTGATTAGTTCCAGCTATACAAAAGCTGTGTGTTAAACCAATCAAAAGAAAACATTAAGCTCCAATCATCTTGTATAGAAAAACATTTCTTTGTGATTGGTTTCCTTGGGCTTCATGTTTTCTTTTGGAGCCTGCCGCTTCCATGGTTGGTCATCATGACTTGCTGGCCATGCTGGCAGCAACCTTTGGCCAACTGCTGGCTAACAGGCCTCCACATGGGTTGCTGCTTTCCGGCTCTATGGAAAGCAGCGGGAGTCATAGCAGGGCATGTGCCAGTGGCAACCAATGGGCTCCACCAAACAATGATCATTTTACTGGGAAACCTTTGGTTTTGGGGGTACCACTATTTTGGCACATACCCTGCGATGACTATGACTATGACTATGTACGGACACCCCCCGGGTTCAAACGATTCGGTAGCTTATTGAACCCATCTCAAACCGTTGAGCTTGTCCATGCGCAGCTGGGTCAACTGTCCGACGATCCTGGCTCTCAGGGGGCAGTAATTGCCCCACCGAGCTTTTCGTCTCTCTTGATCGAACAGATGTTTGGCATGTTCACAATTCCACCACATGATCCTCAATTATTATGCATAGATGATCTCATGACATGACTTGTCACCACTTTTGGTTGATCGAACTCTTGGTCGTGGCTTTCAACGACCTCTCGCGCGCCACGGAGCGTGCCTTCATCTTGGCCTGTCTTGCTCTGCAAGACAGCGACTACTGAGAACTCTTGGAAGGATGCCTCGAACCCAACGGAAATTCACCGACCCCGCGATTCAAGCGCAACATGCAACGACGCATGAAGTAATGGTTTCTCGATGGCAAAAAGCTGTTGGGTCAAGTGTGGTACCCTCAAAAAACGAGGCCAAAGTGGTTTCCGCTGGTGATTGGTTTGTGGGTTTGCTTCCCTAGTCATGAGCAATTGTAATCACCAATGTATTCTTCCCTAGTAATAATCCCATATAATCCCTGGTAATAAGCAATTGATTCCTTGAGACTTCCGTGGTTTTCGCTGTTGATTGGTAGGGAGTTGTCCTTGGATGCGAAGCCGGTGCACACCAGCGACATGGTGCCACTGTGAGGTCATTGGACGACACAAGCAGCACGGCTACTTGCTGCTGCAAAACAATGGAGCCTTGGAAAGCGATAAAAATGGCTCTGCCAGTGATGATTTGATCATTACTGGCTGGTTGATTTATCACCAGTAGCGAACTACTCATCAACCAGTCACATTGGTGATAAATCATTACCCATGGTTGGTTGTCATTACTACTCTTAGTTAATTGGAAATGCTTAGCTAATGCTTGATGAGTGGTTCACTAGTGGATGGTAGATGGATGCCGTTGTCAATCAGTACTGGCCGCTAGTAGCCACTATCAATCAGATGATCAACCAACTGATGAAAAAAACCTTTCAATGTTTGGGTTCTCATTTTATGTCTGAATCGTGTTGAATCATTGACCGCTGATGATCTTCCGGACCCAGCAGTCAGCATCAGTCAGCTTTGGGTATCAGATGCCATCCAGAAGCATTTTGTCAAATCACTCTCCTGCAATGATCAAACCACTTGCTGGCCGCTCATCATGCTTCATTGGTTCGGGGGACGATATCCATAGATTCACGAGTTTGGGTCGGTTGTTCTTCGTTCCTTGGCTAGCGCTCGTGGGTTCTTTTCGAGCTACGCTACGTCCAGGTGTCCGACATCAACTCACCACTGTTGCTACGTTTGTGGTTCAGCTGCAGCGGTGCCAGGACTGCGGTCGGGAATGCCGCACTTCAAGCTTCCAGCAGGCAAGTTTGAGCACCACAGGATTGGCGGTGAATCTTACTATGAAGCTCGGCGATTTTTACGCGACGGGCACGGGAGATCTGCCATGGCGCCATGGAGGGTGGCCTTGTGTTTTGCCATGGTTAAGCATGATGAGGCATGTGGGGACGCTGATTTGATTGAGTCGTTCATTGAGTGTGTCAAAGTTATTTGGATTTTTTGTTTGCGTATTTCAGAAGCCTATTTATTTCGTGGTCTACGTTTATCGTTCGATTCTGGCTATTGGTTGGGAGCGATTTTGAGCTAGGGTATCCATACCTTCGGGGGAGCGATCTGGAGCCAGCAGTAGCATCAACCAAATGGCTCACCAACCAAACGGGGGTTTCTCAAAATGCCCCCCAAATCATCCAGTTTGTTAATCATTTCTAGTGACAAACCATCCATAACTTTGGGATCCCCCATTTTGAGGAACACCCAAATTTTCAACTGGCTGATGTTTGGTTGGCAGATTTGCCCTTCAGTTGATCACCATGACGAATATTGCCAGCCACAGTATCCTGCTG
>VSDK01017110.1:11426-27637 GCA_009767595.1 Symbiodinium kawagutii | reverse complement strand
GCTGTCCCTGGTGTATCTTGAAGGCTTGGGGCTGCGAAATGATGATTCCCCAAAACACTACTTGTACTGGTATACCAAGTAGGTAGGAATCCTTTCCCAACATATCGATATCACCCGCAACATATTGTTAGTGTTCACAGGACATAAGTAGCGATAACTAGTAGGTAACAATATGTGTATATCTAAAAACTAGTAAGTAGATCATTCCCCAAATCAGGAAGTACCAGTAAGCATCGGATATCACAGAATCAATACGTGGGATGTACGAGCGGAATATCCCTGACCATGACAATCATGATGATCATGAGAATAATCTGGTTGGTGGTTTCAAACATTTTTTATTTTCCCCAATGATTATGAACAGCTAGTTGGTTGACAAGCATATTTTTGATAGGGGTGGTTCAACCACCAACCAGTAACGCTAGGTACATCATACCCTGAATCGACCGAATCTCCCTGCATTGGTTTGGGGGGCACCCCTCGCTCTGAACGCTGTCGGGGAGACCTAGAAAGCTGTGGACTGAGAGAAGATGCGAATAGAAAGATATGATATTAGTATTGGTTTTATCTTGTTACTTAATGAATTTGTATATATATAATATATATATATGTATATATTTATATTTAAAAACATATACATATATCATTAGCATTGCATTGGCAACCAGATAAAGATCTCCAGTCCCAAAAGTTGGCAACTGGCCACTCTAAGCTCGAGTCTTCTCTGCCATTGAGGCACGGGCGAAGATTGCCGCGATTCGAGCCTTGGCGCTGGATTTCGGGTTGGCTAATGTTCATGGATCATCATCTATCATCATCTATGAATTATCTATTATCATCTATCATCACTGATCAACCAACAGTACCAGCTTGTGATGTTCTCCCTGTGAACATGGCGTACCGTATTGGAACTATGGCCAACTCATGATGGTGGCACCCCCAACAGTGCCGCTTCCGCTGCTTGGACTGTTTCGCTATGATCTGCTTGGGATGGGCAGCCCCACCATGGAATTGATCATGCAGTGTACCTCGGGCAGGCTGCAAGCACGGAACGCGAGTTTGAAAGGTCAAAGCTGTGTCCGGCTTTGATACTAAATGATTTAAGAATTTAAGAATCAATGAGCCATCATCTACCATCATTTACCATCATCGCCTTTGGGGTGTTTGCTTTTGTTGCTTTTGTTTGATACGGCTGTTAGCTGGCGCAACAATCCTGCAAAGAGTACGTGAGACTAGTGGGAACGGAATTTCCCGATGCTCCAACATTCATGATGGATATACATACATAATTCCCAATGGTTTTTATCATAGTGCTTCACAGATGGTGTTATCATAGCGATTAACACCCATGTTTCTTGGTTAATATCAATATTCCATGATTGATTAACCATTGTTTCGGACCATCAACCATCACTAGTGACCATTGTTAGGCATGATTTATCATAAATAATACACAAGTAGAAATTTGGGGTTACAAGCAGGATTCAATGATTACTGACTAAACATCAACTCTTCTTCGAAGATTATCAACCAGAATAAACCATCAGCCATTGGCCATTGGTAACCGTGGTAACCGTCAGTACTAAGATGGCCAGCGCATGGTTCACGTCACGTGACTCGACGCTGTGGCACCTTCAATGGCTGGATGCCATGCGGGGCCTCGCGAGGCGAGATGATATCTCAGACGGGGATGAAGTTATCGCCGTCGCGTTTCCATCGGATCTACTTTCCTGCACAAGTTCAGGCGCGAAGCGAACACTTCGAGTTTTCGAAATGCAGTTCTCTATGCAAAAAGAAGACAGTAAGTTGAATCTCAAGAGGTGTGGATTTTATGCATCTGATTTCTTGTGGTCCTCCTCGATCATACCGTTTTCAAGATCCCCATCGTTGTCCTCCAACTCACTTTTTGGATCCACTCCAGCTACACTGAAACTAAACTATTTGGCATTTTTTGATGACTAATCGTCGCCTCGTCTCGAGATCGGACGTAGGGAGCAGCAACTTGATAGGAGAAGCTTGGCAACAAGGTCGTCTTCGAAATTTCGCTGCACGCTGCTTGGACGACAATTGGTTGTTTCTCAAAAAAGGGTTACCCCCCATATCATCCTTCATATTTACCATTCATTGCAATAAGCAAGCCATTTTTAGGGCTTCCACATTTTAAGAAACCCCCAAGTGGAGATTCCTCGCGCTTTGATCAGCGATTCATCAACACATCTCCGGTGCAGGTCACCTTTCGCTGGCCCAGCAAGCTGACGAATCAACTTGCCTGCATCCACAATACAGTACGTGTAATTATACATGTGAGATTCATTTATGTAATTTATATATGCATACATATCAGTACAGTTCGGATGAAAATACACAAAATAAATGAATGAATAGATGTATGTATATACATATCTAGATCATTTATATACATATCATATCTAGATTTATATACATATCTAGATTTATATACTGGATATTTCATCTTTACGTATGTAGTTACCCTAAATGTACATATGCGGTCCTCAATCGGTGCCAGTGAAGATCTGTCACTGACTCATTCCACGATGCCCGATGGAGTGAGGACGGCGATTCCCTGGATAGAGGTTCCATGGCTTTGTCCGGCGAGACGGATTTCTGCCTGAACCTGGCGCCTTAGCCTCACCAGATTGTTTCGATGCAGGGATGGTAGTTGGGTGAAGAATTTTTTTCAGAAGGCAATCCAGATGTTGAAAAACCCATGTGTAGACAGGATTGATGGAAAATACGCCAGATTTTTGGAAAATACACCATCATAATCCAAAAACCATTTTTTTTTCAACATGATCTTTTCCAACAGTCCCAGGATCAAAGGAATGTTTGAAGTTGCGGAAATTTGTGGAGCTGACCTTTGTAGGAAAACCTTAGCCATATGAAGGCACACACCTGACGCTCAGGCAGAAGATGATGGATACCTCTTCCATAAGGACCTTCGTGACTCTGCAAGCGACGCGGGTCATTCAACTTCTCACACTTGGATGTTTTCCTTGTACATGTCACTAAGTTTCATGATTCATTGCTCAAAATTTGTTCAATGTCTGGCAATTCGCTGGGTTTCAAGTCACAAATCGCGCAGTGGGTGTAGATGAACCAGTCGCGTCACTGGCTAACAGACCACATGAGCAATTGTCAGGCCAGGGATGGTCGATACTTCTGTTGTGGACTTTTATAGCGGGCGATCATGAAACCATTAAAAAACACCAGTTTCGCCACCGATAGCTTATTTCCGCAGATCTATCTGCACTTTTTCGCAGTGCCCCTCCGCCATTTGGATCAACCAACCCACCCATGTCGCAGCCCACCACCCCGACGTAACCGGCACCACCCGTCCGCATGTTTTACGAGGTCGAGCAGCCAATGCGTTGGAGGGATCGAGCAGGACAATGGCAAGGGCCTTGTTGGCGACAGAGGTGCGGCTGCACCTGAGGTGGTGGTTACCTTGTTAATCATCGTGAATGATAATGATTACCTAATGGTAACCACCATGATTAGATAATGCTTAGTTACCTAATGGTTGCCTAATGGTTGCTAATGGTGATTGAGATGGTTACCTTGTCATCCGAATTTAGATTTCTAAAAAACAGAATGATATGGATACCTAATGGTTGCTTGATGGTGATTACACTGATTAAGAGGTGAACCATGGTCAATCATCGATAGTGATGGTTGCCTAAAGTATTTCAGAAGGAAACCCGATGGAAACCATCTACAAGCGGGTTCCAGCCACGTGAGCGGGCAAGCGCCACCTGAACTCAATGCTTAGCAAATGGTGAAATGATGAATGCTTGCTGAAGAGTTCACAGCTTAGAGGTGGTTGACAGTGAAAATGATTACGGTGATGGTAAACTAACAGATTGTTGTAACATGTTGTAATCGTTCACCATGCGTGATAGTCATAGAGTCAAAGTCACTAGTTCTTAGTGACGACATATTTTATAGATGGTCGATAATGATGATGAGTGATGCCTGCCAATGCTGTTTAATCGTGAGTATGGGTATGGGAAATGGTGGTGTAGGAATTTTCGATACAATGGTTGATAATGACAACAACACGATTATTCTATGAACGCTGATGGTGAATGACAGCGGTTGATAGAGATGGTTGTAGTAATGATGGTTGATAGCTATGAGTCACCAGCCTCCATTGAGATTGGTTCATGTATATACTTCATGCATTTTCAATCATGACGCCCCGCTCCATAGCGGCTAGTTGCATCAAGATGCGTACGTGGGATCATCCCAGATGGGTTCGCACGCTAGCACCGGCAATTTGGCCATAGCTGGAGAACATGGCTGCAATACTGGTGGATCTCCACCATCGCTCCCTGTAGCTCGTCGACCTCTATGGCGTTTGCTTTCGTTCGGGCAAGTTCCACTCCCAACCAGGCTGATCCAGTTGGAGTATCATGGGTGACTCCCCAGGGCTGTGGTTCTCCAGGGAATTCTTTCTCCCAAAGTTGTGCGTTTGTGAATTTCGTGTCCCAAATTCTCGGCCTTGGCTCAGGCGATTTATCGCAGTGATACCTGTTGCTTTGGAGGCATTCTGAAATTTTGCCAATCTGTTGTTAGCTTGCTTTCCTAAAGCTTTCCTAGAAATCACACAACGATGTGTCCGGTACAGTGGCGGGGTTCGCGGGCCTGTTGAAACGCAGAACGTCACGGGGCCGTTTCGGCAGTGCTCAGAGCCAGCGCAGCACTTTGATTTGAAGTTTTCTCCTAGCGATGGGAGCGCCCAGCAGAACCGACAGGCTCACCATGACGAAAGGATCAAAAAGGGCGGCCTTTGGGACCGGCTGCGTGATCAGGTTGTCAGACATGGTCAGTGACTTCATCGTTGAATCCGATTTCTTTGGATTTGCTGTGCTTCAACTGCTTTCATCGTAAAGAGATCTCTGTCTGGGGAAGCCCTCAGGATCACCGGACAGTGCCTGAAACTGCTTTGACTGAAAAGCTTCATGGCAATCATTCACAGTCTCCCTGGGTTAACGACTGCTAAGCATGCCACATTTGGGAAGGATTCTCCCCTGAACTGTGCCACCGAACCACATGATGGACAGCTGTACTGGTTGAGCTGCCTGTTTTCATAGCCAACAGTGGCTGCAACTGTTTCGGATTGCCAGGGCTGGTCCGAAAACCTGAAGCAGAAGCTTCAGCATGCTGTGAGGTGGGTCCACAGGGAGGACTTTCCCAACCTGCAGAGGGCCTATGATCGTGAGGCCATGCAGTGGACGTGCGCAGTCAACGTTATCAATCATAGAATCAATATGAGGCTTTCTTAGAATTGGGTTATTACCATAAATGGTTCACAAATCATATAGTAGATGATGGGTTGATCAAATCAACCCCCCAGAAAATGATTGGTTTATTACTATAAATGGCTCAAAAAGTGGATGATTTGGGGGGACCCTTGTTTTGAAAAACACCCGTATGAAACAATCAGATTCAGTCACTAATGAATCAATGAATCAATGATCGAGATGGCTCACAAAGTGGATGATTTGGGGGGACCCTTGTTTTGAAAGACACCCGTATGAAACAATCAGATTCAGTCACTAATGAATCAATGAATCAATGATCGAGCCAATGAATCAACTTCAGTGGACAATAGCCAACAATAACCAATCATTAACCCTACTAACCATCACTAATACCTAGTCAACCATCAATCACCCCATAGAAACCATCACTATTAACCACTATCAACCAATCACGGGTTGAATCACTGATTATCACCAGGATCAACCACGGGATAGCCAGCTGTTGGTGGAGCTTGGGCTTAGCCATCAGGGCAATCGCATATCCTGGGAGCGTCAACCACTATCCCAAACCGTCATCAACCCCTTGGATCAACCATTCTCAGGAATCAACCAATCATTAAGCATCAATCAACCCATCATTAACCACCATCACCAACCATCAATCAACTACTAATTGCATAAGCCTTAGTCAATCATTACGTCGATGGTATCACATCATTCATGACTACATGGTCATATCATGTCATATCGTTGATAGGCTATGGGCCAGTGTTCCACCTAATCTCTGCGGTTTTGGGGTGTGCCATCATCATCATGATCATTATGATGATGATGATGATGATGATGATGATGATCATGATCACCCATCATTAACCATTATACAATCATATTCAGTACATTATTGTTGAATAGTATTCCTTACAGGTAATCCTGAGTCAACCCTTCATTCATCATCACCCATCATTAGCCAGTCTTCTTGTTGATCAGTATTTCCCACAGGTAACCATGAGTTAACCATTAATTCAATAGCAGCCTTGAGTTGTATTGTTGGTCACCTATTGTGACTTATATCAGTTGTATTCGCACTATTGCTGGTGGATCGCCGCTATCATCAGCTTGGAATCCCTTTCAGTGAGTCAAAGCCACCCCATGACGTAATTGTGGTCATGGGATCGGCCATCGCGGACTATATGAAATGGGTGCTGTATATTAGTAAGTATGTATTTATTTACTTATTTATTTTTTTCACATATATAATATGTATACATAAATATATATATGTATTGTATATATATATATATATCTATCTACATATGTATATTTGCACACGGATCTACACATATAGTATCCATATCTCTCGCCCTGTCTCCACGTGGATACATCGGCATGTGCCAAAATAGTGGTACCCCCAAAACCGATGGCTTCCTAGTAAAACGATCATTTTTTGGTGGGTTATTGGTTACCCTGCTTTTGGCACGTACCGACATACATAGATTCATTTCATGATCTGCGCATCTGCAGAATTCGATCGTTGATAGTTGTGTGTACCACGTCGCTCGCGAGGCGGCATTCTTTGTCAGCTTCACCACGTTGCTGCTTGCTGCTGGGTGCGTCCCGGGCTGCCGGACCTGCGTGTTGTCAAAGTAGCGGACCCCAATTGTTGGCTGTTTCAAACATCGCCTGGATTCATAGGGTGGTTGGTTGGTTGGTTCAATCATTCTTTGACTCACTGATTGATTCGTTGATTGATTCATTGATTGATTTATTCATTCGTTGGTTCTTGTTTCATTGGTTGGTTGATTTGGTTCTTTGTTCCATTGCTTGGTTGATCCGTTGATTATCAAGCAGATACGTGGGATGGATGGAGATGGTTGGTTGAACCATGAACTTTTGGGCGGAGACCTGCCGCGCCTTGACGTGAAACTGAGCGAGATTGATAAGTTGATTCCGATGGAAAATGACGACTTTTGGTGAGATCAGTGGTCCAATTGGTCCGTACCTATCGCTTGGTGCCTGTGTTTGGTACCGATTCCGGGCTCCTTCCAAGGGCATATGGGGTTGCGCTTCCCCGGATGCCTCGCCAGTTTGTCAAGCTTGACCTTGGCTTTCAGGCTGGGAAGGCTGCTACTGGTCGACACAAAGGTTGCCCCAGCGAGAAATAAATGGCTAAGCCGCTCGTGGTTTAAGTATGTTTAGCTATTAGCTTTCTGATGGCTAGCTATTATCATGATAGTGACCATCTTGATCATAGTCAATAGCCATTGACCCAACATTGTCCAACAGTTGAACTCTAGTCACTTATAATGGTTAAACCTGGTCACTCATAATGGTTTAACCATGCTTAGTGAGAACAGTTTCTTGGATTCTTGAGGCAACTCCAAGGAATGCCGGTGCAGCGGTTCCGAGTGTAGCTTCCAGGTTTTGCACTCTGGTGATATCTGGTGATATCTGGTGTTGTTGTTCTGCCTTTTGAAAGCTATCCCTTTTGAAAGCTAAGCAGAACAACAACACCAGATATTACTGGTGTATACTGGTGTTATATCTGGTGATATATCTGGTGATGTCGGGTTATTCTGTCAAGATTCTCAAACTCGCCTCTTTGAAAGTTATCCGTACAAAGCTTTCGCTCTCGAGCGTATTTCCCTCACAGCCGCCTTTCTCAAACTAATCTCTATGGAGCTTCTCTCTCTCTCACTTCTGTCACACACAGACACGCTCGTTCCTTTTTTCTCAATTTATCACATTTGACGCAACCGATCTCCACTTTCGTTTTATCCTGTCCATCACATTCCTCTCTGAATCTACGTGTACTTGCTTCGCTTTTCAACTCTCACGGCTGGCAGCTCATCTTTGTCACGAACGTTATCTCAACTTGTTTCTCTCAACTTTTTTCTCATCCCTGATGTTTTTCCTATCAGCCCTTCTATTTGTCTTCCTTCGTACGTTTTCCCGCTCGAGAGCTGAAGATGCGATCCGGTCATTGAACTCGGCTATCGGTGGAAACCTACAGACATGGGGATGTCACCATGAAGAAGGATCAATTGACGGTATCAGCATCGAAAACGTAGGGCCAGTAGGGTTCCCAAAAAGATGCGCAAGATCCTAAAATGAAGCCCCCACAGTTGAGGGTGAATAGTGCAACTCATGATGTTTGGTGTTAGGATGTACCCTTTGATAGACAGATCTCCCACAGAAAAAAGGTCCCTCATGGCAGGTCTCAGCGCTGCCCCCATGAGGCCCAAGGATCTTGCTGCTGCAATTGGGTCGTAAATGGTTGCACGGGCAGCGAGAAAAGACATCGGCGGCAGCAAAGGTGGGAGGGTTGCTGGACGCCGTTGGCTCAAGTTGTTTGATCCAAGTTGTTGCTCAACGGTAAGCGACTGCAACCTAAGCAACCGCAAGCGTTGTTGGCTGATTCTGAGCCACGAAGTGATAGGGAGACCTCATGATATGCGGAAGTATTTTTCTGTCCCTTCCAGTCGAATATCCACGGCAAGAACCACCCCCAACACAAGGCTTCAGTTGTTGAATGAATGCACAACGAAATGCTAGTGGAAAGTGTTTGGATTCTACTCTTTAATGAAAGGTTATCTTGCTGGTTCATGGTTGACAATAGGGGATAGTGATCAGGAAGAATAAGGGATAAACCTACTGCATGCTGTCTTCTCAACATCACCAACATGAAGAACAAGAACGGCAGCAACGACACCAGGGGTGTGTCCTTCTGATCCAGCTTTGAGACTTTGAGTTGATTCTTCGGCTCCTGACGAGGGAATTACGACAGTGATCATACGAGCATCCGAAAGAATGATCATATATAGATCATCATTAACCATCATTAGTTAACCAATGGTTATATAATCACTATTAAGAATCTTTACATCAAACTTTCATAGTCGATAGATTGGGGACGATCTGGCACCGATACGCCGAAAAACCCACAAATGTCAACCGCAAACATCAAAACAGCCTTCATGACCGACAGGGGACGCTTCAGTTCAGGAAAGCAATGATTTCGCTTGCTACTCAAATACCATTCATGACATTTGGTTCATCCCATAAATAGTTTGGACACCGGGTCACACTTGATTTGCCATTTGCTATCATTCGCTTTACCACTGATTGAGGCCTGGCCACTATAACTAAACTACTATTTTATACCCCAATGTATGCCGAAAATTCATCTCGAAATCGCCAGAGCACCCTTTGTGCTGAGCAGAAAGTAATCGAACGGCTCAAGCGAGAAGCAATCAGCTACGAGTTTCAGGCGAGAGTTTCGTGGCTAATCGGAGTGAAATCATTGTGTAAATAATCATTGTTTAGTAGCCAACAAGAAATGGATTGTATATGATGGTTGTTTAATCAGAAATGCTAAGAATGGTGAATGGCCCAAAAGGCTCAACTTGGCGGCAAAGGTGGCTGAACAATGGGGGTGTGGATGATGATCCGGCAGTTCGTTGTCAAATGATTGTTCTTCACCAGCGTTGTCAGGAAAATGACTCCGAGACCTCCCCTTCTAGACTTCCAGCTGGTTGATTTTGGTGAATGGATGGAATGTTTTGATGATGGTAAAGCTTGTCCCAATGACAACTGTCAGGAAGTAGAGACTCATTTCTGATCTCAGCTGGCAAGGCTGGCACTGTGATGATGTCTGATGGGGATGCCGATGTGATTGATCTTCAGATTTTTTGCTTATCCGGTGACGGACTGACACTGAGAGTCCCTCATTGTATGAGTGGTTGGGAAGTCAGAAAGATTGCTGCAGAGAAGCTTCCTTGCAAAGCAGGAGCCCAAATTGCCTTACATCATCAGGATTCGACCCTTCGGCTTTACGAAACATTGCGTTCACAAGGCATTGAAGGGCCCGCTGCCACCCTGTCCTGCACTTATCTACCAACAGATTTGTACGCTGCATGGTGTTTCATCCAAGGAAATCCGTACATGGAGGAGAGCGAAACTCTGCTCGAGGGAGTTACCCAAATTGCAGCTTTAACTGAGTTCACCAGCTCAAACGTGTTCATGCAGTATCTTCCTCGAAGCCTTGAACGGTTGACTCTGGGTGGACGTTTCAATCACAGCTTTGAATCTGTGACCCTGCCGAGCAATCTGCGACATGTGGTTTTTGCCGATGACTTTGATCAAAGCCTGGAACATGTGACGCTGCCAGCTGATCTGCAGACCTTGGCTTTGAAGGGTGACTTCAACCAGAGCCTTGACAACGTGGGGCTGCCGGCCAATCTTCAAAGTCTAACCTTGGGCGGTATGTTCAACCAAAGTTTGGACAATGTGATGTTGCCAAACAGTTTGCGAAGCTTGACTCTTGGAGACCGGTTCAACCAAAGCCTGGAACATGTCATCTTGCCGGCCACTTTGCAAAACCTGACTTTTGGCTATAACTTCAACCAGAGCCTGGTTGGCGTGATCTTGCCCAGCGATCTTCAGCACTTGGCTTTTGGGGAGCATTTTAACCAGAGCTTCGAGCATGTGACATTGCCAAGCCATCTTCAAAGCTTAATCTTTGGGGACAGTTTTTGCCAGAGCCTCGAATGCGTCGAATTGCCGCACAGTCTTGAACGCCTGACTTTTGGAAAGTGGTTCGATCAGACGCTGGACATTGCCTTGCCAACCTGTCTTCAATACCTCACACTCGACGAGCACTTTGATGAAAGCCTGGAAGGTGTGACTTTGCCACACCATCTAAAGAGTTTGACTCTGCGTTTTCGCGTCAACTCATTGTTGGGGCATATGGAAGAATCTTTCCAGAGTCTGGCACATATGACATTACCAACGAGTCTTGCAAGCCTAATTTTGGCCGGTGGTTTCAACCAGAGCTTGGACAATGTGATGATGCCAAGCAGTTTGCAAAGCTTGACTCTCGGAGACCGGTTCAACCAAAGCCTGGAACATGTCATCTTGCCGGCCACTTTGCAAAACCTGACTTTTGGCTATGACTTCAACCAGAGCCTGGTTGGCGTGATCTTGCCCAGCGATCTTCAGCACTTGACTTTCGGACAGCAATTTAACCAAAGCCTTGACGATGTGATCTTGCCAGCACGTCTTCAAAGCTTGACTTTTGGGCGTTGGTTCAACAAGAGCCTTCAATGCGTTGAGTTGCCGCATGCACTTCAAAGTTTGACGTTCGGTCACACGTTTAATCAAAGCCTGCGAGGTGTAAAATTGCCAGACAGTTTGCAATGTTTGACTTTTGGCTACGACTTCGACCAAGCGCTCGAAGATGTTAAGCTGCCAAGCAATCTTCAGAGGTTGACTTTCGGTGATCAGTTCGACCAAAGCCTTGATCGAGTGACGCTGCCGAGCAATCTTCAGCGATTAACTTTCGGTGACCATTTTGACCAGAACTTAGACAATGTGACTTTACCAAGCAATCTTCAACACTTGACTTTTGGAGACTATTTTGATCAAAGTATAGACAATGTGGCCCTACCAAGCAACCTTCAACACTTGACTTTCGGCGAACACTTCGACCAGAGCCTCGACAATGTGGCGTTGCCACAGGGGCTTCAAAGCTTGACGCTGGGCAAGTGGTCCAACTGCAGTTTCCAGGGCATGTCCTTCCCACCGGATCTTCAAAGTTTGACTCTGGGGAGAGAGATCGACCAGGATTGTGAACGGGTCACTTTGCCACAAAGTCTGCGGAGCATCATGTTCAAGGGGATCTCTTTGAGCTTTTTGTGACATGTGACAAAAGTGCGAGGTCTATGTTTCTTCTGCATGGTTGTTCCTTTTTGGTCTATTTTCGGCACCCTAAGGTGTTGCTAGGTTACAACACGATCAACATTTTTGACCTTCCACGTGGGTGGGGACGAACTGACTGAAAAGTATTGTTTCTACCGGTGATGTGTGGTCGTAGGTGTGGAACCTGGTTGGACATGTTGCAAACTTTCACCCCGCTACCGAATGCAAGTGATTTTTTTCAAGGCTATTTGTTTGACATCATTCGATCTGAGTTTGAGTTTGACGATCAGCTGCCTTCACAAGCGATCATAACCAACACAGCTTTAATCATCAGTGTTTGGCTTCTGGGAAAGGATGCAAATCACTAGACCGAGGGCCACTCTGTTGGGGCAGGCAGGGCTAGCAAGTAGTGCTGTTCGCCACTCACATGACTCAAATGTATTGTTTTGGAATTGTAGGCATGTCCTCCGCAGTTTCAATCTTTGGCAAACCACTAAGAGTCACCAGCTTCAACAGACAAACCAACTGAAAATGGTGGACTTCTCACCTGTTAGTTCATGAAAGGCAATGCTGTTGCGCTTTGATCCGTTGATATCCGTTGATGCCATGGTGGCTTCAGGGCATTGAAATGCTATGCTCAAACATTGGATCCCAACATAGCAACAGGTGCTGATCATAGCAGGACCCAGCAGATTTTGCTCGGCAAACACTGGCTGTACACAATGCATGGCACACATCAACAATCATCAACACATCCGCAAGCGCTGTCCGCGCAACGTTCGACACACAAAATTTTCTGCCCGGGTTGGCGCTGTAGGGGAGTTCAGCGCACATTTCTCAACGTCGTTCCGCCGCGCCAAGTTCGAGAACCATGAGGCACTTGAAGCGACACTTGAAACTTGGCGGCTGCAGGTGAGGTGGCTGCGGGTGATGCACCTAGGGTGATGCAACAACCTGGTGAATGTTGCTGGGTTTGTACCAGTGAGGTCCCAGTTGTGGCCAAGCTAGCTGAGCTGGTGATGATTTTGCCGAGCTGGTCACAAGCGCTGCGAGATGTGGGTTCCACCCAAGCATCTGAGGTGGGCCTTTGAAACTTGCTAAAAGATATCGGCTCATTGGCGATCTAAACTGTGAACAGCTCAAGCTTATGAAACATCAGAGATTAGTACAAGATCACGCAACAATTTTTACATGTCGTATCACACTTAATGCATTGCACACTGCATGTACATGTACTGCATATATAGACATCAATTGTACATATTGTACACACATCAGAAGCATCATTAATTACATACGCGATGCATCCGCGGAAGCGACATCATGACATGCATATGCAGTATGTAATTATCTAGCATAACCTGCGTATGCAGTGAAGAAGCTGGTGTCACGTTCACTTCCCAGCTTTGCTAAGGACAAAAAGCGATGATTTGGATGCCAGGAACTCAGGGGCTGCGAACTGGCCATGGGACACTCAAGCGTTTGGTCCCAATTCTTGGGTTATTCCATGGCGGTTGGGTGTCCTAAAATTGATCCCAATCAGTTTTCTTTTCGACCGGACAATTTTGATGAAGATCATTAGATCATTCCAGACGCCGACCATCAGGTTATGTAGACATTGCTTGAATTGAAACCTCTCTAAAAACCATCTGCCGCGGCAGCATGCTGCAAGCGTCCACGACCTGGGCCAAGGCTTAACCTTACGGAAGCAAATGTGGCCCATGCCGTGATGGTTGCCTTCTCTTGTTCTTAGATCCCAGATGTTGCCTTCAAATTCACCAAAGCATGTGGTTGTTTTGGTTGATGGGACGCGGGAAAGACTTCCCATGATGTTGCTTTGATGTGCCATGGCTCCAGCATGAGGTTCACATGGTTTTTGCCGCACCGCAGCTCCCTCTCAAGGAGGGGCTTGGTGTTTCCAGGGCGGGTGACATTGGCTGCGGTAGAAGTAGATCCATGAAGGAACAATACACTTCCAAACAGCTTCAGTAGTACACATAGCAGGTGTTTTTTTCCTGCAAGTCTGATGGGTTTTTCAATGTTTTTTCGTTGCTTCCAATCTCACGAAGCAACTGATGTTTCTGGGTGGTTCGTGTGAGCACGAACAAGCAGGTGATATGCTCGTAGTGTCCTGTCGATGCCCACGAGTGTTGTGGTTTTCACTCAATCAACTCCTGCCCCGCGACAAAAGGATCTCCAATCACAGTGGACGATTGGACGATCATCACAGTGCATTGGCTAGTTACATTCGTTGGTAGGGATTCAAAGAAAGGATTGTATACCGATGTACCTGGTTGGATTGTGATATACCTGGTTTTCACATTCAGCTGCAACATCAACCAGCCGTTGGTGCTTGGCCTTTCAGCACATCAATTTTCTTTAGGACCAGGTAGGAGCCGAAACGATTCAAGAAATTGAAGGGCTTACGCCCCCTGCCGCCGACCCCTGGGCAGTTGAGTCCAGGGGCGGCGCAGGGGACCGATAGATGCTGCCAATGGTAGAGAAATCAAGCAGATATGAACCAGATTGTAACACACATGCAAAATAAGTATGAATCAAGTAGACATAAGCATATGTGCTGTTTGCAAGGCAGTGTGGTACAAATCAGCGCTGCCGGCTCAATTCACCTACTGAAACCCTTAGAAGTTGAAGCAGGAACTCTTTCAGTATGAGAGTACGGTGGCCAGGTAAAACGCCAGAGGCAGGAAAGCGATGTCACAGCGCAACGACGAATCAAAGGCCGCAAGACAGAAAATGTCACGTCTTCACAAGACGCCCGCACCTTGACGGTGCAGAGAGGCTCCGAGCCAGCGTCAACCGCAGCGCCGCCGCCGGTGACCCGTCACAGACGCCGAACAAGCAAAGCTAAAATTATAGTTCCAACGCAGACGAAGCAAGGCTGACTTACACATACGCGTGTCCGCATTGTCGTGCAACAGTCCCCAGTAAAGTTTTCACGGGCTGCGTTAATCACCGCGCCCATTGCGGCAAGCAATTTTCGGTGCAAGACGGAATCCAACGCCCTGCGCCGGCATATTGCCATCGCTGCCCGCAATGCAGTGTTGCTATACAAAGTAGCCAACAGTATGGCCGCATTCGATGCGCCCACCAAACCCCAAAGGGGAAGCAATGCCGGTGTATGCAGTGGACCGTGGAAGCTTGAAAGCATCGCCGGCTGAACTCGCTCGTTTTCAAGCCGCGGATGGGTGCCTAACGTCGCTTATTGTGAAGGCTTGAAAAACCACAACAACAACTAGAAAGAACGAATGCTTTTAATCAAGAATCAAACTCGTTGAACATTGCTGCCTTTAACTCCTTGGACATGGCTGTGTTGCTGTGTTGTCACGTAGCACGCTGGCACCTTGGACATGGCTGTGTTGCTGTGTTGTCACGTGGCACGCTGGCACGTTGGCTGCGGAGGGGCTAAACGCAGTCCAATTTCGAGCCGAAATCGCTCGTTTTCGAGCCGCGGATGGGTGCCTAACGTCGCTTTCTGAACGCTTGAAAAGCAACAATTAAGAACTAGACAAACCGAATACGCCTATGATCAAAGATCAAACTCGTTGGACATTGCTGCCTTTAACTCCTTGGACATGGCTGTGTTGCTGTGTGGTTACGTAACACGCTGGCACCTTGGACATGGCTGTGTTGCTGTGTGGTTACGTAACACGCTGGCACCTTGGACATGGCTGTGTTGCTGTGTGGTTACGTAACACGCTGGCACCTTGGACATGGCTGTGTTGCTGTGTGGTTACGTAACACGCTGGCACCTTGGACATGGCTGTGTTGCTGTGTGGTTACGTAACACGCTGGCACCTTGGACATGGCTGTGTTGCTGTGTGGTTACGTAACACGCTGGCACCTTGGACATGGCTGTGTTGCTGTGTGGTTACGTAACACGCTGGCACCTTGGACATGGCTGTGTTGCTGTGTGGTTACGTAACACGCTGGCACCTTGGACATGGCTGTGTTGCTGTGTGGTTACGTAACACGCTGGCACCTTGGACATGGCTGTGTTGCTGTGTGGTTACGTAACACGCTGGCACCTTGGACATGGCTGTGTTGCTGTGTGGTTACGTAACACGCTGGCACCTTGGACATGGCTGTGTTGCTGTGTGGTTACGTAACACGCTGGCACCTTGGACATGGCTGGGTTGCTGTGTTGTCACGTAACACGCTGGCGCTGTCACGTGGAACCTTGCACTCTTTTCCATCCCCAGCCCCCTGCGA